>OZ035825.1:28171957-28411957 GCA_964034765.1 Knipowitschia caucasica
TATTGCATACAGAAGACGAGGCTCTATACTGTCATTTTAAATAGTTAAACCAGTCAGCCTCAACCTCAAGAAGAAAAGTAAATGCTAAGATCCTAAAAGTGGGTCGCGCAAATAAAAGATTCATCTTATTTGGGCTTAAGTGTATTTTTATTTTATGACCAGTATGAAACATTAACCATAGAATAGAATTTTTTTTGTATTTTCATTTTATTCATATGTTTCATTTGTTGTTGAAGGTGACTTTCAAGTAAAACATAACATCTTTTCTAATAACCACGCAACAAAACAGCATGTTGTGGTCTAGTTTGTTCGGAACATTTTAGTTTTAAGACCTTTTTCTGTTTATTATGAAAAAACAGGTTAAACAGGTTTGTTACTAGCCACAGTGGACATTTGGAAATAATGTATTACTTCATGCCTTTATCACACCAGCACATCGACATCTTTAGCACAATTATGAATATGTGTTCACTGAACCATTATTCAAAGTAGCCATTTGAACCACTGACACCGATGCCATTCTCTTTGATAGCATCTTATTATCTACACTCTCATTACAATGCACTGTGCTTATTATAGACATTATAAGACAGTTCAGTGATTACGCCTGCTGCCACTGACTCTATGTTGTGCACACTCCACCGGATCCTCTGCTGCCACTTTCCCTCATTTATTTCCTCCTTTCGTCCTGCCCTGCTCACCCTCTTCACCCCCTCCCTTTGGGTCCCCACCTCTCGGCTTGGCACGTTACCCTTGAGATCAGCCTCACAATCCTCTCTTTCACAGACGAGCCTTTTCCGTCCTCTCTCTCTCTCTGCTTTTCTCTGACACGGCTGCTGACATTTACACATTTTGCTGACCGTCGAATCTCATCTGCTCTGTGGATGGACTGTGCGCGTGTGTGTGCTTGTTTAACCGGCCACGGAGGTTGAGAGATGCCGGCACGGAGCATAACCACTGCCTCTTGACTGCCTGTTACAGTGTGTGTCTGTGTGTAATCTGCCAACACTGCCACCGCTGCTAACAACATGTTTCGACGCACTAAAAGGTAAATGTTAGCAGGTGATGTCCATGACCGCGGCGGTGTCCTGCTGTTGTTTTGATGTGGTTTTCCTATGTTTCCATTGTCCCTGCCAGCATCCATGCAGTCTCTCAGATGTCTTCCTGGCTGCCTGTTGTGCATGTCAGTGTTTACTAAATGACAGCACATGTTGACTATTTACATGTGACACCTCAACACCTGTGCGGCCAGTGTTATCTCTAATCTCTTTTGTGATTTGAGATTTACTGCTCATGCGCGTCAATGTTTATTCTAAAGAGATGGAGGTTGTAAATCCAATGTAAAACTCACCTTTAGAGACTTTTTATAGCTCGATATTGAAGGTTGGCATACAAGACGTGGTGCTCATTGTGATTTTGATCTTGTAGCCCGCAAAATGAATGAAAAATATAGCATCTTAAAATGTGCATAGTTATACTGAAAGATAGACAAGAGTAATCTTTGACCGGTGTACACACAATCACATAGCTGTCCAAATACTATAGTGCCAATAATAAGAATTCTCCAAATGACTTCCTTATTATTGCTTTTGTTTAGGTTCTATGTAGTCCCACTGTGCAGGCACGTTTGGGTTGTATAATTGTGTCCAAGGATAAGCCATATTGCCTGGTTTAGATGATGGATCATGAGCTGGTGGCACAGTCTCTTCCAACACGAGTAAATGGGAGATTGTATTTTATGGTGATGCGGTATCATTGACAGTGTCCAGGGAAGGCTTGTGTTGTCCTCTGTGTAATGAGTCCCTCCCGTGGAGCTGCTGACCAGTTTTCATCTGGTCACATGAGAATCGTTGTCTGTTCAGTTATACACCTATCAAGTGTGCAATGTGGATGTAGAAATTCCAAATCATTGTAAACATGATAAGATACTAAGACAGATGCACTGGAATGGGCATGGTCTGATTTATCTGTTGCCGGGTCGCAGGGGCAGCAGTCTAAGCAGAGACACCCAGACTTACCTTTCCACACACACTTTCTCAGCTCAGAGACATGGGCAGAGACTAAAGCTCCATTTCCACCGACTCAACTTGACTCTACTCGACTCTACTCTTGATTGTTTCCATTGCTCCTGCGTTAATTGTTAACGTTCTGGGGCAAATTTATTTCTAGATCAAACCAAGAACAGTTATAACAGATTTAATCTGGCATTCAGCATATAACGAAATGACTGATTTTATTGAACCATGTATCCATTATCCCCATAACTACACACAGCGAAATTGTCATGATATACGAATAAATATAAATTTTACATTGAAACAATGTGTGCATGGATACATAGACTTGCATGAGTGTTGCATGTGTGTGTTTGTGTGTGTGTGTGTGTGTGTGTGTGTAGGTTTGCGCATATACAGTATACAAACAATATAATAATGGAAATCTAAATAATAACGCAAAGAATTCCTTAAAATTACCCTGAAGTAACACCCCAACCTGGTTTTGTGATGGGGTTCATGATGAGAGGTGGACCTTTCCAACTGCGATGTGCAGAGAAAGCAGATACATTGTGCACACCTTTGTCTGCCCAATGCATGGATCTATTATAATAACTGGATAGGGTATTACTAGCTTGGAGCTGAAAAATCATGTGCTCGGGGGATTGTCGCGGTACTGCAGACTAAACCAGACTACATTCACGTGCGCTACCCAGAAATTTTCCCCATAGAACCCAATGTAAACTAAAACAGCTCAACCTCAGCTGACAGAGAACCTACAGCTTTCATAAAGGTCGGATTTTGTGGGGATTTTAGTGTCCCTTGTCACTTGTCAACTTTATTTCTTCTTAAATCCTTTTTCTTTTTCTTTAAATCCACTCTTTTGTGCCACAAACTCTACCCTTCAGGCTCCCGCTCTAACTCCCGCTCTGATGAACAGTTCTGATTGGTCAGAGCGCGGCCGAGCTCCTCTGTGCACGTGCATGACAGCCACACACGCGTGTTTCGCGCAATGCATCATGGGAGCTCATCCACTGCACAGAACCGGGAGGACCAGACGATGCCCAGATACAGGCGAGTTTCCCATAGATCTTTGCGAGTTCCAGGCAGAGTTCCGCTAATCTTTCAGCCCCCATGCTGGCACAAAGCGCCACTGAGCACAAACCATTCATTTGAATACGGCGCCATCTTTGATCGCCGGGGCTTGGCCCAATGTCATCTTCACATTACACCAGTTTGTTTGTATTACTTTTGTTCTTGTATTATTTTTTTTTTGGTTTATGTGTGTGTATGCATCTTTTTTTTGTATATTTTTGTTACTAAGATCTCCCGGGGTATGTGTTTGAATGTCAGAATATAAAATAATAATAATAACAATAATTGAAATTAAAAAAACTGCACACAGCTTTAGCTGTCTTTAGACTTTCCCACCACACAGACACGTTCCGTGTATGACCAGATACTTTTACATTTCATTGAAGACAAACACTTACCATTCCTCTCAAACTCAACATCTGGGAGCTGAAGCAGAGTGGAGGCATCTATCTATCTAACTGTGAGCGCACAGTCTCTGTTTACATTTGTCTTACATGTAAGTGGCAGTAATTTTCTCCATTTGTCTCACGGCCGGATTGTGCTGTAATGGATTTAGGAAGCACATTCTGTTTTTCTCTGCATCCAGCCAATTGGTGTTGATGTCAGGTCAGGGCACTTCCGCTTGTTACCTAAAGGACTCTGTGAAATACAATATATACAGTATATGGACAAAAACTATCCCAACAATTAAACTGTATTTGACTATTATAGAACTTTTCCTAGAATATTGAATATTGTCCAGGGCAATACACTCTGGAAAAAGAGCAAAACTGTGCATCAAAGCGCTTGCTGGTTTGAGTAATCCTTCGTATTAAGACTTCCCACTCAAAATCTGGTGGTAATCCACTACAGTGTTTAAACCATCAGAAGGAGGCAAAAATATAGGCGACAAATCCACTGTGTCATAGATTAGATGGAAGTTACTTATTTGAATTGATTTTTGTTGCGTCCACACTTGAATAAGTTTGAACTATTGTGGCACAATAGTTATTTTAGTTATTCTTTTAATAATATAACATTATAAAGAAGAAAACATGCTTCCCATTCTATCTCTTTGAATTAAGGCAGAAGCTTTTGTCTTCCTGAGTGAAATTTTATTTCTTATCTGACTGGGCTTCAGCAATTAAAACTGCTACTACTTTGTGCCCACTGCCAAACAGATTTTGCTAAAAGTGCTGAAAAATAATAGGGAGGAGATAAAATGTGTGGCACAAGACAAACAGCCTCAGTGCTGGAGGCAGCAGGAGTGGGCTGTGATGAAAGTCTTTGAGGCCAGACTTAAGAAGTGCGCTCTGGGATCATGCTTCTCTGTCCCACAAGACGACTTCATATGGACTTAAAAAAACAACTCTGCTGCTCTTCGCTATCAGTGCTGCCCCAAAAAGTGAAAACAACATTTAAGGCTAGTCAACAAGGGCAAAGGCATTATACGCACAAGTCAAAGCTTATTTAAAGCTTGTCCGAACAGAAAAGTAAATTTTTGTGAAAAGAATCGGGATGTTTTTATTGTACTAGAAATGTATAATTTTCATACCCTATCAGTCATCTCTTAATGCTTTAGGCTGAGAGCTGCATGGCTGACTGAGGGTGGTCCTCTCTTTGTCACATTAAAAAAAGATTATCTATGTGACAGATTCCCTTTTTGAGAGCTAGGAAGTAGATAGAAAGGATTTTATTGTGGTTTCAAAGTTAGGTAATCTTTTTATAAAACAACTTTTTGGAGGTTATGCACTTAGAAGTTAAAACCATTTTAATATGTATTTTTCAATGGAGATAGATATAGTATAAAATAGCATATTTGTAATAGCTAATGTATTCTATAATTTCTAAACTAATATCAGGTTTGGTCTAAGAAAGACCTACTGTATCCCTCTAGTACATTATTGTGCTTTTTTAGCTCCAGATGGCCATACCCAACATCTTCTTGCCTCAGTCCAGCTGTTAGAAGCTGTTGTTGCAGCATATATTTCTGCTGCTTCATTGCCCAGTGTCATAACAGAGTACAGTAAAGACCAGCATTCAGACTTTTCTCCTGTTGTTTATACCGTGGCAGGACCATCTGTCACTGGCGGCTTTTCAGGCTGGTCTCAACCACAACACAGACTGTTTGTGGTTTCACACTTTTATTACATTAAAACTCTCCTGTTATGAACCATGTGAGTTGTAATGTACAGGGTTCTATTATTTGCATTTTGACTTATTCAATCTAGATTCGTTGTTGTGTCACTGTACTGTCATAGTGCAGACAGGCAACCTGCCAATAGATTTAATGAATTACGTCATTATTCATGTGATCACAGCCCATTTGATGCATCATACAGACAGGTGGTCTGCAGCAATTTTAATATATAGAGATTACCAATCAACTTATATTTAAAGGTTAATAATTAAGCCTCAACCTGTCAAAGGAAGCAGTGTGTTTTGATGGCCATTGCAGTCAGTGTTCCTATGACTTCCTACTGTGCAGTGGAAAACTGGTGCCCTCTGGTCTACATCCATTATCAGATGTAAATGTTTTGATGTCCATTAGTCATGCTGTAAGACTCTAGGCTAATGCTAATGAGTATGAGGAAGTGCTGTTTATGAACTGCCTCCCATCGCTTACTGACAAGAAGGTCATTGTCACGATCACAGCGGTGTTTGTAAGGTATAGATAGAACAGAGACAAAGACATGCAGCTGGTGATAGGCATGTACACCATCACCTCTTCCTGCTGCCTTACTGGCCTGAGGATCCACTTTCACGCCTTTAGAGGACATCTGACAACACCTTCAGCCCAGACATGCTCTGGAACAAACCCCACGGCTCTGTGCTGCTGGCCTCTCTTTTTGCTACTTGAGAAATATAATGCTCATAGACAGTGGACGGTCTTAAACAGGGTAATATAGGATCATCTACAACATTATATTTAATAGTTGCATGCACCATTTGCAAGTTTCTCTTTCGCTTTGGACAGGGTTCTATCTATCATAGTCTCCCAATCATCCATTATATCCTGCATAATCATGCTTTGACTTGACACAGTTTCTGTAATTTGATCTCTCCTCCATATTTGTCTTTCCTGTACTGTTATTATCTTCACTGCGTAGTCATCCTTCCTCCTGTGCCAGATTCCTTTCAGGGGAAACGACTACAAACACCTCTATTAATGTCTTGCTGTATTGGATTGCTAAGCAACAACAACATCACGTGGATAACCCCAATTGCACCCCTCACTCCTGCTGCACACTGTTATCCCACTACTCAACATTGGCCTTATCTATTCTTCCTCTCTGCTCTTGCTTTTCTCATCAAGATCACCTTTGGAAATCCATCTGCCGCCTGTCAGCATCACTCATCCGTCCTCTCTATCTCTGTCTAAATGCGTTTTGCACTTGATAAATCTGCCCACATGGCTTCATTTGGTCACTTTCCCAAATTTAGGATATATCAGGACCTCAGAACAAAAGACAGCTATATTGTTACACAACGCTGATTACAAAGAAAATTCATAGAACCTTTAAGTCAGCTTATCCATTTCCTTCCAAGTTAAAATAATGCACTCACCTTTAGAGCGTCCTAGAGGAAGCCAAGAAGAGGCAGACCTGTCACTTGTCAGGTAGTCTTTCCAGACGGATCAATGCAGTCGCCATCGGGCAGGTCTGCTGTCCCTTGTGCCCCGTGAGTCAGCACTCAGGGCAGACACTGATACTAAGTTAGCACCGGCTTTCAGAGTTCATCAGATCACATGGGCTCACACCTGTCACTCCGCTCAGACACATGCTCCTCTATAATAATGTGGCTTTTTTCATTTATTTATAGTACACAGAGCCACTGCTTTTTATTTCCAATTTACTTCCATTGTTGATCCTTGTTTATGGCTCTCATAGCAAAGAGGTTTTTCTTTGGACACTGAGCCTCACATTAGGACTAGTGCCTCTGTAGGAAGTCATTAGGAAACAATTACAAAAGGCCAAAGACTTTATGGAGTTACAGTAAATGCATTGGCCAGACAAGCCTAGATCTATAGAGGTACAGTATATGCACTTCCTATTTATAGAATGCATTACTGCTGAATAGTCAGGAAATAAAAGTTTCCTGACTATGTAAATCAAAGTTTACATAATAAATTGTCATAGTTTTCATTTGAACTTACAACTATTTACTACGGCAAGTGGTTTTATTAGTGCATTTGCTGTCTACCTTCATGACCCATTGCCACAGGTTGTTGATATTTATTGCGGCCCTCGGGTTGCTGCTTGCTGTTCGTGACAAATGTGTATATTTTGTGTTTGTGGGAGACGTGGCCCAGTGCCCAAGCAGCTGCAGAGAGGATAATTGCTCGTCAAAGCTTCTGCACGAGTCATTACCACAAGGTTGACCTGTGACTTTGCTACAGCGGGGTAAAACAACTCTGGGTCAATGTAGCTCACTTATATCCCTGTGCTTGGGAATTTGTTTGTGATGATTTCTTTCATTGTATTCAGTAGTTTATCAGAAATTATAAGAAGTTTCATTCATTTATTAAAAAGCTGATATCAATCAATCAATCAATCAAAGTTTATTTATAAAGCGCTTTTTCATACAACAGATGCAACACAAAGTGCTTTACAGTTTGGCTAAAAAACAATCCTGCCCATGCCCTCCCCCCGACCGCCCAACAGACCCTCCCCAGACCACAAGCAAACACCCCCCCCCCACACACACACACGCGCACACACACACGCACCGATAAAACAATAAAACGACGATAAGAGACTTGGCAGGGTTCAGATGCAACCGGCTGAAGAAACGCCATCCAAGGAGCCGTCAGCGCCAGGAGCAGAGAGCCGCCCATAGCCAAAGGGGACGACACAGGACCCAGAGGAGACCCAAAACCGAGGCCCCGGGCCCCCACCAGGTCCAAGAGTCCGACCCCCACAGCCACAGCCAACCACCGCTCCCAGCGCAGAAGGCTCCTCCAGAGGAAACACTGGGGATACTTAAAAACAATACAATAAGTAAAACACTAAAATGTGAGCCTGAGAGGAACTATCACACAAAACATGAATAAAAGCAATAGCAATATAATAAATGATAAAGGATAAATAGAATATATAAAAATGGACTAATAAATACTAATCAAAAGCTAATCTAAAAAGGTGTGTCTTGAGCCTGGCTTTAAAAATATGAATGTTCTCTGCGACCCTGAGCTCCTCCGGCAGACTGTTCCAGAGACGGGGGCCGTAGTGCTGGAAAGATGCCTCGCCGTGAGTGTGTGTCCTGACTTTGGGGATGGTTAGGAGTCTGCTGCCGGAGGAGCGCAGGGGCCGGGAAGGTTCATAGGATAAAAGCAGTTCTGAAAGATAAGAAGGCCCAAGACCATTAAGACATTTGAAAACCATTAAAAGAACCTTAAAATCAATCCTGAAACACACGGGGAGCCAATGCAGCGATTTTAAAACCGGTGTAATGTGGTCCCGCCCCCTGGTCTTAGTCAGGACACGTGCGGCCGAGTTTTGAAGTAATTGTAAACCTGAAATGTTCTTTTTGGGAAGACCAGAGAGCAGGGCATTACAGTAGTCAATGCGACTGGTGATAAAAGCATGCATCAGCGTCTCCGTGTTGGCCCGAGAGAGAATGGGGCGGACTCTGGCGATGTTCTTCAAATGATAAAAACCTATTTTTGTTATATTCTTAATGTGAGGAATAAAAGTCAGCTCAGAGTCAAAGATTACGCCCAGGTTTTTCACTTGTGATGATGGATTAAAAGAGTGTGATTGGAGTTTTGGTAAAAGTTTCTCTCTCTGGGCCTCAGGACCGATGACTAAAACCTCAGTTTTGTCCTGGTTGAGCTGGAGAAAGTTTTCTGCCATCCAGGATTTCAGGTCTAAAATGCAGTTAAAAAGAGCATCCATTGGCCTGGTGTCGTCAGGAGACATGGAGATGTACAGCTGTGTATCATCTGCATAACTGTGGAAGTTAATTCCATGCCTCCTGATGACACCGCCAAGAGGGAGCATGTACAGGTTAAAAAGGACTGGACCTAAAATGGAACCCTGGGGCACACCACATGTGATTTTATGGACCTGAGAGGAGCAGGTATCCAAACTTACCATGAAGGATCGGTCTGTCAAATAAGAAGTGAACCATTTGTGGACAGCACCAGAGAGGCCGAGGTGTTTCAGGCGGGATAAAAGAATGGTGTGGTCTACTGTGTCGAAGGCAGCGCTAAGATCCAGTAGAACCAACACAGTCACCTTTTTAGAATCATAATTTAATCTAAAATCATTTAAAATCTTTAAAAGAGCCGTCTCTGTGCTGTGGTTCACCCTAAAACCTGATTGAAATGTCTCTAAAATTTGCTGTTGATCTAAAAAGGCATTGAGCTGGGTAAAAACAAGTTTTTCTAAAATTTTGCTTAAAAATGGTAAGTTGGACACCGGTCTGTAGTTGTTAAGATCATTAAAATCTAAATTGCTCTTCTTCAGAAGGGGTCTCACCACAGCCGCTTTGAAGGCTGCAGGAAAGACCCCAGTCTGATATCATACATATGGTCAAGCATTGTCAATATGTAATATAATTTCATGTTCAGTACATTTTCTACAAGTCACTTAACTTGGTGGATTGGTTTCTATAACGAGTATTCAACCTGCTCTATGCTTTTGATCCCATCAAAAGCAAACTCCTCTTTATCTTTAACTGTTCAACTCTCTCACCTTGCTCATGGAAAATCCATAACGTAAGCCCTAGTAAATGACCAATCAGATGCCCTCTGTCCCTGAATTTGGCTTCAGCTCGCTAATAGTGGGAGCAGGAACAGACAAACGCTGCTGCTCCAGATTGACTCAAGGTTCAAAGTTGTTGCCATGAAGGATTTTGACACCAGATTGCTGCCCATGGAGCCTGTTGAGTTAGTTCTAATCGGCTTCTTCCACATTAAATAAAAACTATATGGGTGACGTCAGCACTCATCTCTTGTAGAGTCTCTGGACCCTTTGCATACTGTGTCTATTTTCTTGTTTTTCAGTTTAATAACTAGCCCACCGCCAACCACTTCTTCCTGCAAGGCAAAGCCCAGGCTTGAGGTGGAGGTTGGACAAAGTTTGTGGCAAAGAAATGTTTCTGACATGTACGCAGCTAAAATCCTTGCAGGGTTTATCTATCGGCAGCCTCCAACTGACTCAAACTCTTTTGTCATCTAATTTTTAAGAACCTTCCAAAGCCGTGGCATCATTTGTTCTTTGCAAAATTGTTTTCTTAACACAATTAATACACCATTGCTGGTCCTTTCTGTCAACAAAAGTGTTTTTTTGATGGTTCGCAGACATGTCAGAGGCTGTAACTGGAGCATCTTCTTGACCATCTTACCTTGACATTTTATTTCTCTGTCACATTTTAAACTGGTCTTTCGGTGGCAGCTCCCTCCTCATCAGTGGTGACCAGTGACTGTGGCCTCCCCTTCGGCTGTAGCCTCACCGACCCTCATGAATCATACTATGTTTGAATGACAGCCTCCTGCCACACGGCCTGATGATGATGGATTAGTCTCTGAATTATGACTGATTCAATCATTTATATAGTGACATGACATTAGATGTGGGAACATTTTATTATGTCATCATTATGACATGCTTTTTATTGTTGATGTTTGTGTTATAGATTATATGGTAGACCATGGTATATTAGCAATATTTGTATATTAATTACAATAGACAGAGTAATATATACGTAGTTTAGTATGATATAGATTATTAATTTTGGGTTAAAAACTTTAGAAACTTAACAGTGTAATATTGGGATGTGTTTTATTTTTGAGGCAGTCTAAATCAGTATAAGAAGGGGATGAATGAGCACAAAAGAAAGTGTCGGCTAGATTTTTATGGTGAACAAGTTTCTCTGATAATCAAAACAAATCCATTTGGACTGAATCAATGAATTGTTTGTTGAACTAAACCTGCTCTGAGCAGTTTTGGCTCAAACAGAGCTTCAATCAGTATAGAGTGAAAAAGAAATGTTTTGATAAAAAGTATTTTCGAATCAATCATGTTCTTGAGTTGAATTACTATCATGGATCTATTTGTTTTGGTCGTTTTTTTTGAAAAATCACACATTGTGCAGAATAAACAACTAATTGGTTAATTATAAAATAATCTCCAACTAATCAATTATCAAATTAATTGTTAAACAAGCTAACGTATCGCTAATATTATGTTGTTTTGTTGTCGTTAGCTATCTTAATATCAACAATCCCTAAAACAAACAAGTGGACAGAGAAGTGTTGCAGAAGTAGTAGCTATACCACAAAATTGAAAAGATCTGTCTTTATGTTTACAATTGCAGAAAGAGCGATTTTCCCACTGTTGAGGTGGTGATGGGGAGGAGGAGGGTTGCTGCACAAGGTTAAATGCTGTCAAGTGAAGGCTGATTGTTAAATAGCTGAGGCACGGCTGGGCAGAAGTGGGAGGAGTGAAGCAGGTGGGATTGTGTCCATGGGAAGGTCTTAGTTTACTCCATTTCATTAGGTGCTTTGATTTCCTCTGCTATAAACTCTCCTCCTCTCCTTCTACTGGACCGGAGTCGACATGCAGTATCAGTATCGGCCATCTGCCTTATATCAACATTAGAACTGAAAACTTTTTAATCTCAGGCACTTGATTCTAGTTTCGAAGACACTGCACAGGGTGAATTTCAAGAGGCTTGTTCTGCGTCTGCCTCACAGCAGGTGGCTCATATTTGTGCATGCTGCAAATAGCTTCCCTCATTCTTTTTATTTATTTCACCCAATGTTTTTTTTTCTTCCGAGTTCTTGTGAAATATATAGTAAGTATTAAGAAAAACATTTGGGCATGTCATTGTTTGCTTGCTTGTAAAATGTGGCTCAGATTGTGTTTCCATGGTGACAGTGTACATTGGTCTTGGCGTGCCGCATGCTCGCCTCCTGCTGTTTGTTCTTCTTTTTTTTCTTGATCTTTTTGGTAAATAAAGCGTCCGTGGTGTGTTCCTAATTTGAATAATTGGACCTGAATGGGTTTAATATTTTAAAAGAATCTCTCTTTCACCAGAGCCGCGGGTCTTTGTTCCCCATTAATTTATGCAGGAAAGAAACCCGGATGTCACAATCAAAAGGATTAGCATTGTTTAACAGAAAACTTTTGCATGATTGTATTTTATGTTAATTGAATGAGCAACACGGCCACAATAGAGGCATTTGATAACGATATTGTCTATGGCAATGTTCCCGATTTCTTATTATTCGGAATATTCTGATCAAAACAGTCTCGAGTAATTGAGCGATATCTTAATTTTCTGCTTTTAAGAAAGTAGAACAAAGTATGTGTTTCTGTGTCTTTCTGAGGAAGTGTGACCGCTGTCTGATGGATTTACATACAGATTCGCAACATACAGATTCGCTTTGGTGAATCTCTGACGCTTAAGCTGCTGCAGCCGCTATAGCTCCTGTCCTTATACTGACTGTCTCTGCTGAGTCTGTCACTGCTAATTATCCGACAGGGCTTTGTGGTCAAGATGGAAACAAGACAAGGTTTCAAATTAGACTAATTTTAAAGAATATGTGTCAGAATAACGAGGGAAATACCATCTGTCCCTATTAGACTAGACAACTTATCGTTACAGACGTGTCCACGGTGTCTGTGCTGAAACAATGTGATTTTTCTTTCTTTTCTTTGCTAATGTTTGTGTTGGCAGTCTGGTATTGCTCTACATAAGTGCATAATTACAACATAAGTGCATAATGGGTCAAATCAGGGTCAAAAGGAAATTCTTGACCCCTCAAATACACATTGATATCAGAGTAAAAGATCTCATATAAAAAGGCAGAAGTAATACGTTTATTTCTTTATTCATGTGCAAATAAAATATAGGTTTGTTTTACTGCAGATAATGTCAAAATTAGGACAACACAATATATTTTGGGATATTTTCCTTCCCACGATTTTACATATAACAATATGATATGTTGACAATATCTTTGTTACTATAAAAATCTTCAATCACTAAAGTGAGACCTCAGCATTTTGTTAGTGCAGAGTGATCATTTTCCAATGTATTGTGGATTTTCACTGCAACTACACTGTAACAGTCCTCCATAAATCGCATCAACAAGGACCTCCCGTCAGGCTCTTGTTGCGTATCCATCCTTCCTTCTCATGTTTTCTTCCCTCTCAAAACCGACCAGTAACAGAACTCCAAAGTGACCTTTTCCTCACGATAAACACTTATGACTGGTTGCAGGATTATAGAGAGCAGTCCTCTTTAAATGTGCCTGTGCTGCATCTGAGATACCAGCGTCATAAAGCACTGGATGCTAGTGACTTATGCTTTTATGGACAAATCCGATTGAGTTCCTCCTATTTCAGCATTTTCTGTCTGTATTAGAGGTCTGTTTAACTGTGTAATGCTGGAGTATGAGATTAGTGATGGCTTGGTGATGTAGTAAAATGAGTCACAACTGCTGTTTATGTGGAATTTATGCTATGTAGCGCAAAGGGTCAAAAGTAAATATATGTGTAATATTAAGTAAATGGAATATGTTTAATTGTTAGATTCTCTGTTAATGTTATGGTCTTGGAAAACAGCACCTTGCATGTTGTGATGGGGGTGAGCCAACTGAACCCCCCAGATGTGATCTAACACCGGACTGGCCACAGTGAGTGTGTTCACAATCACCAAATAATCCACTTACTCCAATTTGATGTGATTGATATAGATGCATGTAAACCAGTGCGCCAATTAAGATGTGTAAAACCAGTTAATTCCAAGAAGCTGGTGCTGCCGATTCTAATGCGGTTGAGCTTGCATGCATGCGCCAATCAGATTGGAAAGAGACATCAGGCAGTGATGCATTCAGGCGCACAGGGAAAAGTCAGGCTTGTGTTACACTTATATGAACTTGGACGGGTATAGGGTTCTCGCTCATTTTGTTTGGGATTCGAGTTTAGTTCCTGTTTAAGTTAACAGAAATCATAGAGTGCCCCAGTTATTCAATGATTTAAGCAGCTTGCCCAAATGCCCAAAGTAAACATAATGTGTTATTACATTTGCCGAGTGTTTGCTTATAAAGTATGTATGATAGCTATTTTGTTCACACTTACAATTACAAAGTTTGAGCAAAAAGGGAAAGTGATGAGACGTAGTTGAAATCTTCCAAAGGTCTGAAGCTTTTAGCAGCTTCTCTGCGGGACGCACAGAGATGGGACTGAAACCCGTCAGATCTGTTTGAAACACCGAAATGAAGGCGGTTTGTATCGGTACTCGACTTCTTGTGCTTTGTAAATGCACTCAATGAAGCAGTCTCAGTAGTTTCCCACATACTGTATGTCCTGACAAAAGAACATTAAATGCACTTGAAATGGTCTTTTTCAAGTCAAATTATTCTTCAGTGCTGCGCAGCTTCCATAGGTTTCCCCTTGTGGTGTTAAAGTGTGAGAAGTAGAGTAGACGTGCAATAATAAATACTGTACTTTTAATAAATGATAGATGGAACAATATCTTTAAGGCTCATGATAAAGTCTATTTCTAAACACACTGCAATAAGCTTAAAGCCTCTTCTCACACAACCTCACGTCACATCTCATTTTGTCTGTCGTACATGAATCCTACATGGTGTTAAAGTGCTGTTTAGAGAAATGTTGTTGTGTCAAATGCTGGTGTGCGCCGTGTGCTGAGTTATTGAGATTCTGATTACTGAGATTTTTGAGAGCTGTGAGATTCTTTTATACAAATTTATACAACGCAGGTACAATGTTTTGATGATGTAACATAAAATATCTTATTCTCAGGCAATGACTTGGATCCAAAAGCTTAAGTTGTGATGAATCATACATTAAGAGCTAAGAATGAGACATGTATTAAATTCTTACACTCATCCTGATTACAGACAAAAATATGAAAGCGGAAAGAAAAAGAGACTTCTACTTTTCACATCCAAGTTTAGCACCTCCCCCTCTTCCTCACATTTTTTGCAACTCGTGGTGAAACACTGCTGTTTCGGAGCCACCATCCAGAGCTAATGCATTTCTCTTAAATATTTCAATAAGTTCCTCCTGTGTTCTGCCAGGTTGAGTACAAGCTTTCCTCGGCTGGTGCTTAGAGGCCCACTGTCACAGAATTAATCTATGGAGAGGTTTGATTTCTCACAGTGCAGCAAGAGACAAGTAGTATTGACTGGCGTTAAAAAAAAGAAAACAAGAACAGGATGGCAGGATGTGGGCGGAAGAAAAGAGAGGAATATAGATCACGGGAAAGATATTCAGTATTCATCAAATATGCACTGTGTCCTCATTCTCTGTGCAACGTGTCCTTCACGCACAGTCGAAGATGATGCAACACGCCAGAAACTTGTACAATCAGATGGTTTTGTGCTGCTGAATCTGGAGCCCAGACTCCATCATTGGACCCTGACATCAATGAGAACACACATCAAACAAACTAGGAAATTAGAATCATGGTCTTGAATCGCTGTCAGACCCAAGAAGTAGTGTCCAAGCAGAATCTATTTATTAACACGGAGCTACAGCAAATGTATTCAGACCAGTTCAATAATACATTTTAATCAAAATATTTTACAAGTTTAAAACCTTTTTTAATGACTGAGAATCTGCAATGTGTGGCCATGTCGGAGTATGTCTGTATTCATATGTTTTGTTAATATCCTGTTGTGACAGTGATACTATTTTCTTGAGTTATCATAGAAAATTAACTTTAAAGCTTTCAAAAGCCTAATTTTGAAACCGCAAACTATCTCTTAAAATCTATTTAACTCAAAACTGTTTTTACATACATAACAACAGATTCGATTCTTCAGTGAAAAGGAGAGTAGCAGCCCCCCAGTATACACCATGCTGCCTGATTTGTTCACAAAATATCACTTTCTGTTGGGACAAACCAAATGTCAAGTTCTCCAGCTTTAATATTAAATTTATTTGACATACTGTTACAATATTTACATATTATACATTTCAGCAAGTGTTTTTAGCACAGATTTACTGTTTTAAAGATGTGTTTAGATATACAAAATACAAAATATCTCAGTTGAAATTGAAAAATTGTTATATCACTATATGGTGGTAACGGAATACATGTATAGAGAAAACATGGTCATATTTAACATATAATCACATCCAGGCTTCAAATGGCATGATGTTATATCTAAACTTTTTAATGTGGATGTGTATTATCTTTACGGAGAAAATATGTCACTGCATTGATAAACTTTAATATCGTACAAAAGAACAAAAAGGTGATCAGTCTCTGATTAGACCATAATAAACAATCTGTTTCACTTAGTTTTAATAGTTAGTATTTAAACATAGTTTTAAGATTATGCAACCTTTTCAAAAGTTTCCTGTTCCCTAGACTGCTCTCCCCTGTACCCGCCTCCTCCCTCCTAAAGTATTCCTTCCACCGCTCCTTCATGGATGCCACCTAACCGTAGTTGGGGAGTTTGTATGCTCAGATCATCCTTGGAGCTATGTTTCCCCCGGTAATGCCCCTGGTAGGGTCCTATGTTATGAGCCAGGCTCCAGGGTGCGAGTGGAGTTCATGTGCGAGTGTCTGCTGACCCCTTGCCTTTGCCCTAGGCCCGGTCAGGACACTGTGGGCCTGCCCTCCTGTGGGCTCACCACCCGCAGAGGGATTCATGGGGGTAGGGTACGTAGAGGACTGGGTGGTGGTTTAAGGAGGGGACTTCGACCACCCAGTCCATGCACACAGAATTATAGACTTAATGAAGTATGTATTCTCTATTCTCTAAAAGTTTCAATGCCCTAGTATGTATTGCAAGAGAAATGTGGTGTTGAGCAAACTGCTTCTCCTCACTCCTTATGACAGCTAGTGTAGCTGCGCTGTGTTTTCGTTGTTCCCTGTGGGTGGCCCAGTGTCAATAAAGCTTGTATAATGACACATGTAGGCACATAAAGACAAAGTGCTCTCAACAATAAAGAGACAAACAGACACGTGCTGAACGTGCTTCAGGGTCAGTCAATGCACTCTTCCAAAAGGAGGATATATTATAATCTAGGTATTGACAACAATCTTTATACTTTCATGTGTTCCAGTTGCAGAACCAGTAACCGAAAAAGCCTCATCTTGAGTACGTCCCCGACTCTGCCACGGCCGCACTCTCCACTGCCAGGACACATCGGTCTGTATGACTCCATGCATCAAATATTGCTTTGGTTGTCTTGTTATGAACTATATAACTTTTCACGTATTCATGTATTTATGTATTCATTAAAGTTTCATATTATTGTACTTCCATTTGAGCTAGATGCCATAGTTTTTATTTGTGAAATAGGAGCATTTAATAATTAAATAAGTAATTGAATAGAAATAAGACCAATCAGGTAAAGTTTCACATGTAACTCTATCAAGGTAATCCAATTAAATCAGAATAATTCACATGAATATACAGTAAACATCTTTTTAAATTTTAGTACTTATTAGAATGCCCAATCTCACACAATGATGATATATGGTAAATGTTTTACTGGCGGGAATGCAGAGTTTTGCTAAACTTCCGAACAACATTTTGTATTGCATTATAAATGTTTCCTTTGTTTGTCTGTGTTTCTCAGGAAGCAGTCCCCTGGACAGCCCGCGAAACTTCTCACCCAGTGGGCCGGCTCACTTCTGCTTTGCCTCCTCCAGAAGGTTTGGCGCTCAAACAACAAACAGCTATAGCATCACAAGAGCAATGTGCCATAGAGAAACTGGAATAATTTATACACAAAAAATATAACTCCGCAGGAGGCCCTCCTACTCCAGTAACTAAAGAAAGAAAAACATGATTTTTATATCTTCTGGTTCTACGTTTTAAACACCAAGACATCACCTCATTATTTAAACATATGAAAATAACAAACCTGATTAAACAGCCTCACACTGACAACAGCTTCCAATATTGAGATAACCCCACTGTGGGACCTCTTAATGCAGATTTAGACGGAGGACCAAGGTTTCACAGGTTTTAATTTTGTGTTTCCACGTTCTGCTTCCAGAGCTGATGGTCGTCGATGGTCCCTGGCCTCGCTGCCCTCCTCAGGATATGGCACCAACACGCCCAGCTCCACGGTGAGATATCACAACACTTCACTTAACAATCCCCCAAGTACAAATGGAGAAATACCAAACAACATTTATTAACCACTGCAAGAACCCCTGAATCCAGGACACTTTTTATACAATGACCTGGCTTCCCATAAATTTTTCCCTCAATTTTGTTTTCACCTCTTTTTCCTTTATCACTTTACCATTTATTTTAGTAATCCTGTATTTCTTTGTGGTTTTAGGCTCCACCATTTAGACTGAATCTACTGTTTATATTCGTGTGAAAATCATCATCCATTTTCTTTGCTTTTTCCTTGTCTTGATACTTTTTATGATTTAGCATTTACAACACCATCTATAGTGACCTAAACAGACATAGACATGGCATGTTCCAGAATATGATTTTTTTTTTTTTCAATAGTTACAGAAAATTGACGGAAAAATTTACTTAAAAGTTTTTCGTTTTATAGCAAGTATTCTTAAAACTTCTCACATTCTTCCTACAATTGCTCTTGGGCTTTTGCTTTTTGATTAGTTATATCATCAGACGAAAACAACATGAAAGCCGGAGACTCTAGTGTGCGTTGGGATGTGCAGTGTTCAGAAAAAAAATGCAAGCAGATGAGAAGTTTTTGCTCCATAATATTTAATGATGTTCTCGCAGACTTGTGTCGTCTCGTGGGAAGTGGGTAATTGATTCTCTGGACTGGACTGGGTGAATTCACAGCATCATTACAGTGCTGTCTGTAGAAGCTCAGATTGAGTTTGTAATAGATTTTTATTACACAAACAGCAAACCTAATAGATCGGTTCATTAAGCTTCGCATTGATCCATTCTCCACCTTTGAAAATAACTTGTTTGACTTGCTGAGTGGAGGCGGACAAGTCCCCTCCAAGTATTAACCAGCGCTCCACTCATTTCAGGGAGGTTTTATTGAATAATGAAATGTTGTTCCTATCAATTACTAAACAATGTCTTATACCTGCTTCAGTGTGTTTATGTGAACAGCAGACAGCCGAGACGGTGAATGGGATCAGGGCTTCTGTCAGATTTCAATAGATCTCCTACACTGTGTTTATGTTATAGAATTTCTATTATATTGTTTCTCAAAAAGCAAAGGGTAAGGAGAGCTGCGTGGTACAAGTGTGTAAAATTATTAAAAAGACCAGGTGCTCAATTGGAAGAGGGGTTTAACTTGGTAACCAAAAATTTAGTTTTGACTTTCCAAGTAAAAGGCAAATGGTGAGGAACTAAAAATCCAAGGCACTCGTGGTCAGTAGTTTAGAAAAGTTTAAAAAGCCTTTAAATTCTCATGCGTGCGTATTTTCTCATATGTGCGTATTTTAATCCACAGCCATGAGAAAATAAAGGCTTTTTAAACTTTTCTAAACTACTGACCACGAGTGCCTTGGATTGTTTGATTTTCTAAGTTCTTCACCATTTGCTTTTTATCTGGAGAGTCAAAACTCAATTTTTGGTTCTATTATATTGTATTGGAGGACTGGTGCCAATACAAGAAGCCATTTTTAAATATATTTTGACAGTTACCATAGTTCCTAATAAATATTTCACAGCTGCCCTCCACTACAGTTTTAAACTAAAGGTTCTTTGCTATGTTGTGGTGTCACATAAACGTAACCTATAATTCCTTCTATTCTCACATTTATTTCTCTTTGTCCTGCTCCGCTGTGTCTGATCCCTTCGTTTTCAGTCGTCGAGCTCGTCTCAGGAGCGTCTGCACCAGTTGCCCTTCCAGCCCACGATGGACGAGCTGCACTTCCTGTCCAAGCACTTCGGAAGCACGGAGAGCATCACCGACGACGACGGCCGGCGCTCCCCTCATGTGCGGCCGCGGTCTCGAAGCCTCAGGTGAAATCACACAAACTACTCCACACACAGTTCAAGGTAAAACCAAGTTACAAACGAGCACATTCATTCTCGTGAAAAAATGTACATACTGTATTTTAATTAGGGCTGTAATTATTTAATCAATTATTTGGCCAATTACCCTTTTCAATTAAAGATTTTAGATCCTGCACATTTGATTAAAACAAAGCTAAAGTTTCCTGGAGAACATCATCATGGAGACTTGTTACACATTGTATTGTTCTGTTAAAAATATTTGAGTCATTAAAGAATTATCTGACTCATAAAACTTCTCCTCAGGATGTTTTAATCTATATAAGGTTAAAAAAATGGCCTCATTTCAATAACAAAGACACAAATCCATTGTAAATATATTCTAACATGCTCTAAATCTCTTGGTCAGATGTCACATGAAATGACAAACCAACCTCAAAATGTATTTATTATCCAATGCAAGTTTGGATGATTTTGCTTCTTTTCATACACTTTGAAAAATAATCAAAACCCTGTTGTAACATAATGTTTTACTTAAATTATTTTCTGATAGACCGTATTGCCCGCTTCACCACGACAGAAGCTGCATATTTCTAAGATTCAATCATTTTTTGTCATTGTCACAAGAAACCACAAAATTACATTCAGAGCAAGTGGTGAACCATGACACACTGTACAATCCATATGAGGATGTCACCAGGCGCTATATATATATATAGAATACTTACTTACTAATAAATATACAACAGTTTTTTTATTCTTCCTATTTTACCCACCCTTAAAAAAAATAATGGGGATAATGATAATCCATTGCTAAGGACAATATCCATGATTCCTTCATGATGTTATTGTCTTATGGATTCTTTGTGTACACTTGTGTGGTCGTGTCCTCCCAGCGTCTCTGTGTAAAGCCTCTGGATGCTGTGTACAACATGACAGTACTTATCAGTATGCAGTTTTCATATGAAGCCTCTTTGCAGTCAGTGGCCTAGATAACATTCCCTCCTGTGCGTTTCCAATATAAATGCTCTCTGCCTCGACACGCCGTTTTTACTCTCACTGTCACCTTTTTTTGGAGTAATAAAGTGTGCTTATTCAGGGGGGGATTAGTCACGTCACTTTTTTACTTTATCTAAGAGTGACAAGTGACGGGTGGAAGAAATGACTCAATTAGATTTTTGTGAAAAATAGTATAACGCTACCTAATATTTTTGAACTGACGGTGGCTCAAATCGTTGCGAGGTCTATAATGGATTGTAGATTCAAATCCATGTCTTGCGGCTATGACGGTCCTTTGGCATAGTCACCTTGTGGAAGTGGACGTGTGAAAGCGTTATTGTGATGAGCGAAAAAGTCTGTGTAGAAAATGAGAGAAATGCCATTCACATTGACTCAAATTCATTATGTGCCTGCATTGAGCAAGTCGGAGGCACATCACCTTGAAAAACATTCACAGTAGGCATTTCTGATAAATCTGCAGAAAAGAAAGGCGGCAAAAACATTCCACGAGGAAAATAGTCTTGACAGGAATCACATTAAGATGCTGTTTTCTTGTAAACTGTCTGCTCTGTGAGTCTTACATTGCGTTTTGGGGGACGCTTTTGACAGGTGCAAAATGTCTCTCAGTTTAATATCGAGAATCGGCCCAGAACCATTATACGGATAGACAGTGCGGATCCTTTCATTAGCATAAACTGCAGACAGGATGACTACGGACACAAGAAGTGATTCCTCGCTTCTCATGAAAAGATCTAAATGTAGTTGTTCCCTTCTTCAATGTCGGCTTCTGTTTCTAACTTTGATTCTCGCAGTGAGTGGTGTATGACTGGCCCTTTCTCTGTGCTTGTCTCTTTAGCCCGGGGCGCTCTCCTTCCTGCTATGACAATGAAATAGTGATGATGAACCATGTCTACAAAGAGCGCTTCCCTAAGGTCAGTCTCACACAAGGTAAACATAAGGACTACGGACCTAAGGACTAAGAAATCAATGTAAACATATAATTTATTAATGGTTTTGTCGGTAAAACGCATACACTCATTCTGTTTCATTATTGTGTGGTGCTGAAACCACTCTGTGCAAACACACGATAGATTTTCGTATTATCCTTGTCAATGTCAGGATATAATAGACTTCCACAAAGCGTGACCACCACCGAGTGTGAAGGAATAATGCAATGTACAGAGTAGTGGCTTCCTTATTATTATAATGCATCATTGGTCTTATTTGTTTGCATTAGTTTGTGGGGATAAGACAAGATCCCCAACGATAGCCCCAAGATAGTGCACACATGGTAGAAAGGTTTTAACGCTGCTGGATTGTGTGGAAAATCAGTGAAACCAAAACAGATTCAATTGAATATGTGTATGTTGAGGCCTCTCGTTTTACTATTCCCCTCCAGAAAATCCTACTGTTGAGCTTGCTTATTGTGGAAATTATTGTTGAACTATACGTACTGTAAATAAAAATCACTTGCCCCATGATGAGAAACCTACAATCTTTTTAAAATGAAATACAATAGTTTCTGATATTAGGTCCTGTGCAACTGGCAGACACCAGACATAACGTCACAGTATTACTTTTTGAATACTCCATTTAATTTTTCAACATTATTTATTTGCAGTAAAATAGATGATATTCCAGCATAATGTACATTTATCTATAGAGTTGAGTATACACTTATTCTTTCAAATAGTTTCCGTTCCCGTGTTTATTCATTTGATTGGGACAGCGCACTTAATACACTCATGGCTAGTTTCTACCCAGAGTCCCTTGGCGTAGGGGATAACAGATACATACAACATTCAGAACAGGAAAGGCAACATACCATGACTACAGTTAAGACAATAAAACAGTTCAGCAGACATAGGATAGACGTAGGACATAAGCTAAGTTTTCTATTAGTAGCTTAGCAGACTTTTAAATTGTGTCCAAATAAGATTAATTACTCTCATTTCAACATTAAGATAAGATAAACTTTATTGATCTCACAATGGAGAAATGTCATATTTGGCATAGATAGAATCACTCTGGGTGTGCAAAAAGACAGAAAAAGTGTGGAAACGTGTTAAAAGGTTAGAATATAGTCTCTTTTGTGCAAGATACATTGTGTAAACAGAAACCCATGGGAAAAGTGATAAAACAATAAAACCCATTATCTATGCATTTACCCCAGGCCACCGCTCAGATGGAGGAGCGACTGGCGGAGTTCATCAACAGCTACTCTCCAGAGAACACCCTTCCTCTGGCCGATGGCATGCTGAGTTTCATCCACCACCAGATCGCAGAGATGTCGCGGGACTGTCTGGCCAAGTCCCAGGACGGTCTCATCACCAGTGTGTACTTCTGTGAGCTGCAGGAAAACCTGGAGAAGCTGCTGAATGATGTGAGTGTGTCCTCTGACCTGTGCGAGGATGATACACCGGTTTAATCATCCACTTCTGTACCCGCAGGCCCACGAGCGCTCCGAGAGTTCAGAGCTCACTTTTGTAACGGAGCTGGTGAAAAAGCTTTTTATCATCATCTCCAGACCAGCGCGACTTCTGGAGTGCCTGGTGAGTTTCAAAACTCTTACTAACTTGTATATATATATTTTTAACTAATAATACATTTTGTTTGTCCCAAAAGATTGAGGATTGTTAAAGAAAATGTAGTGAACAAACCTGTCATGGTTGTCATTTTAGTTCCTCTTTTATTTTGTATTGTCTTTTCTCCTGTGTCTTTTTGAGTTTTACTTCCTGTTCTGTTGAGCGCCTGCCCCGCCCTAATGTGTCACACCTGTGTCTCTCCCTCTTGTTGTCAGTCCAGTGTGTGTTTGTTCCTTGGTTCTTCTTTGTCCTTCAGCTCGTTCTTACAATCAGTTGAGTTTTGTTTTTGTGTTATTGTTTATTAAATTATTACTTTTGTGGTATTGTATTTTGGGTCCGTCTGCCTTTTTGACACGTGATAGAAGGAAGAGAGGACCCAAAATACAATACTCTAAAAAATAATAATACACATAATACAAATTAAAATGGGAACAAAAAATGACAAGCATGACAAAACCAGGTTTTATCTGATCTTATAAAAAATATCTTTGTTATTTTTTGCATGCTTGAAGAACTATTGGACATTTTGGGTTGACAGCTGAGTGAGGGTGGTCCTCTCTTTTCACATAAAATCCATTTCACACTTTTGGTTTAATCCTTAGTTATATGCAAGTATTTTTGGCCATCTTTAGATCACTTCTTCAGGCCTCTGTCTGGTCATCCTCAGACAGAGGCCTAAAGAAGTGATCTAAAGATGGCCAAAAATACTTGCATATAACTAAGGATTGAACCAAAAGTGAAGGAGTTAGATGGATTTTACTTCGTCGTTCCTTTTTTGTGGTTTGAAAGTTATCCACCCCAGCTTTAGAATAGATGTGTTATGCACATAATTACCTCCATACTAATTGGGGGAACTTCTGGCACAAACATGTACCCCCACCCCTTTTGTCTTTTTCTCTATTTCAAACTTCTTACGTTACATAACTTTTTTTCCTTTCAAAACAACAGCATTGGCTCCAATTTTGTTTTGTCAAATGAGGTTCTTTCCAATTGCTTGCCCACCCATCACACTACACCCCCCCCCCCCCCCAGAAATAGACTAAGGGAAGAAAATGGATGAATGGATTTGGTCAGTCTTGTTTTATATCTCTGAAATGGCTGCGTCAGGTTACCACATCACTTTCTATTTTTTTATCCTCCAAGGCTTTGGTGCAGGTTTAATCAACTTAAGGCCCTCCAAACAATATGATCCAGCTCGTGCCTCATCCCCAAATATTACACTTACTGCTTTAATTATGAGCTTATTCTGTTTAACACCTACTGTTGTTTTAGTGCTTGTTGACTTCATGCTTTTATTCTTTTTGGTATAATCTAGTCTTCATTTAATCCTGGCTCCGTACTGTTTTGCAAGAGAAATTTTGTATTTTGTATTCACAAAGATACATTTCATAGGAAATCCAGTGAGGTTTTTGGATTTAGATTTTCTGTTGTTGTTATTATTTGTGTTATGCACTCGGTTTACAGTTTATCCAATCTGCAACACAATATTATTCCCACTTGACCATATAGCGTTATTATGCTTTTTGCTTACAAAGGAAGACAATGCATGTCTCTATAAATAAAGATTGATTGATTGATCAAGTTCATTTCACAATAGTGTTGCCACAACACTAAATTTCAACCTCAATTTAAAATCTCAATATCAGTTTTTATACCTCTATGATTATTTATTAATGCTCTTTTAATAAGTTGTGATGTATTTGAATCAAAACATTTCACTTGTACCGGTTTTGTGTTTTTTGCATAATTGTTATTTTTGATTCAAAATAAGATTACAGTAAAAATGTTCAACCCTTAAGTGCAACCATGAGAATATTAATAAAACTGATTTGGTCTTATATGAAATATGAAACAGGTGAGATGTCACATTTGGAATGGGAAAAATAGTACATCTCTGCAATGACAAGATTGAAGATGCTTCTACGCTTGTATCTTATATTTTATTTTATATTCAAATAAAGAGATAATTTTCCAAATGTATGCGATGTTTTGCATAAATTGTATTGTTTGCAAAGAGCTTCAATAAATGCAGTCTTTGTGATTTGCTCATTGCAACCAAGAAAAATAGTTTGGTTGTGATTAATCGTGCAGCGCTGCACTTTTACACAACAATATTCACAAACTGAGAGGCACAATGGTGGATTTTACAAACTGCTGATTGATGGCATCACATGTGCAACTTCTTCACCCACAGCTCTTCTTTCTGTTTCCACAGCGACCGTCGCAGAGGTCAATAAGGTCTCAGCACGTTCGGTTTACTCAGTTTGCAAGAATGCCACACAATAATACAGTTCTGCATTCAAGTCAGCCTCGCTCTGATTTTCTGTCATAAGATGTTAGCAGCAAGAACATCATCGATGAGCAAAATTATTCTCTCTTTTCCCTTCAAGGTTTGAGAGGAGGAGGAAATTATGTTGGCAACCTCAGGCGCTGCTCTCTAATCAAAATGTTATTCCAGCAACAGGAGTAAGACTCAATCCCACTGGACTTTACAACGACTGTTACATGGCTGAAAGTGCAATGCAATTTTACTTTGTGTTTACCCTGCTTTGTAAAACTTGTGCCATACTGCTTCTGGGGATCAAACACCTTACAGTTTTGGGTTGAGGACGAGATATGGCATTTAAAACATTGTTAATTGCTTAAAACCAAAGCCCATTCCCCGTAATTGAATTGAAGATTGTTGGCGCTGTGTCACTGTGCCTAATTATCTTAGTGATGAAGTGATCATAATCATATTTTTGTGATTACTGTATTATAATTGATTTTCTCCTGTGTGACTCTTTCCAGGAGTTTAATCCAGAGGAGTTCTACCATCTGCTGGAGGCAGCGGAGGACCACGCCAAAGAGGGACAACTGATGAAGGAAGACATCCCCCGATACATAATCAGCCAACTGGGCCTGACGAGAGATCCACTGGAGGGTGAGCCAGGGACACTCTTTATTCATCATGACTCTGTACTGCAGATAGTTGGAATTATGTAAAATCACTAATGTATAAAACATAGCAATACGACCATTGCACAATGTAAATCAGCTAAACATCATTCTGAATTCAGAAACAACATTCAGTCTTGGTTCTAGTTCACATTTTCAGCCAAATCCACCGTCACAATAAAAAAAAAATTGGATTTTTAATTTAATAATGCATTTGAACAGACCTGTGCAAAGTGCTGTCTGGGAGCCACTTACATTTCAGTCCCACAGACCCTTCCTCACTGCTTTTATTGTTAAAATAGCTTTTTTATGCCTTCTTTCCTCACTGTGTGACAGTCACAGGTCGAACTCTCTGGACCAGCTTCTGCTTTGTGCACCGAGCTTCTGCTTGTTCACAGCTGTGAACACGCACCCCCCCCCCCCCCCCCCCCCCCCCTCTTTCCCCCATCCACCATCAGTAATAAAAAGACTCTCACCTGTTTCCAAACAAATGATGAAATATGACACGGCTACAAAATAAGTGCTTGTTAGTTTGTCTAGTGTCCAGATGAATAAAACCCTTAGAGTTCCTGTGAGTTCTACAACTGTTAGACGAGAGCAGTGACAAAAGGGAGTTTGTGAGTCAAGAATGATAATTAACACTTTTTTTGAAACAGCATTTTTGGTAATAGAGCCTTTAGTATGTTTTGCCAAATTCAATTATAACAGTGTGTCTTGATATTTGGCTCCCCTGGACTTAGTGATATTCTAACGTGCCATGCAGGAGAAAATAATTGCCCACTTCTGAATGGGAGCAATAATTAAAAATCTAAATTCTTCTTTATTTGATTGGATTGTACAGCTCTACACACAATTAACCAACTGTGAAAACACATTTGTCTTGTACATGTGCAGCCTACACATAGCCGAGGGTACAACACCCACAAGTGTCCACTTTTCATTTTATTTCTTTTGAGACTTATGCTCATCATTTTTGTGCAGCTCAATTATGTTACAAGCAGTTAATGACTAATAATCATTGCAAATGAATGTCAAGTAATTACCAGTCAGCTATTTGCTTGCAGCATTCAAGCTACTGTCAAATGCAAAAATGGAAGAAGAAATATCTGCCAAATCTGCAGCTAAACTACTGTAAATTGTGGCGGGCGAAGGAAATTAAAAGACAAATGAATTTTGATTGTTCATTCTTCTCTTGTCATTCTTTGGCGTTTCAAAGCCTGAATAGATGTTTTGTTAAACCTTACCAGCGTGATGTTAACAGCGTGGGAGGCTAGTGTTTCGGTACAGATAGTTTTTCTGTTCATCGTGACAGTGTTCTTAAATGTTGGCTTCATTTTTTCCCCACAGAAATTGTAAATCTTGACAGCTATGATAGTGAAGGACCACACACTCCCGAGACGGATGATTCCGAGGTGAACATGCTAGCTTGCATCCACAGTATTTTGAGTTGTAAAATCTATGCAAAAGCCAAGCTGAAATTCATGCTATTGTCATCAGGGGAAGCCACAACCCATCAAGCCCCCATCTGAAGAGGACTTTCAAACCATCAAACTCATCAGCAATGGAGCATATGGGTAAACCTGCAAATCTGTATTATTACTGATCTACAATGTCTGATTTTTGTGTGTGCTTTGGCCCTTGAATGCTGGATTACGTAACTTGTCTTCATGAATAATATAATTTGTTTGTCCCAACACAAAGTGTCTTGTAAAAGCAAAATGTATTGAAGAAATCGGGCTGCAATAATTCGGTTAAAAACACTCATGTTTGGTGTAGCTGTACGAAAGAGCCTTATGAGTCACTAATTTAAATAACTACTTATACTTATACGGTAGATAAAAAATGTACAATCATAATTCCAGTTTTTGTTTTACCACAGATTTAAAATGTAATTGGTGAAATTTTGTTTGTTTTGAGTTTACTTTGGTCTCCTGACAGAATGATTTCAGGTAGGGCTGAAACAACTAATCAATTATTGAAATAGTCGACAACTATTTTAGTAATCGATTAATCGTTTTCTGGTTCACACGGACTCAAACAGAGCAAAAATGACATGAAAATGTAGTATTTTTGATTAAAACCGACTTTGCTTTTATAATTTCATGAATATCTGTCTGTCTCATCCAATCAGATAGCAGAATTAGCACAAAGAGCCTGTTACAAACATTTACTTTAAGTTTACGCCATCAATACGTCCTCGAGTGTTGCCACTTTAGCTTTTTGTGATGAAATTTTTTTTTTTTCTACACAATTCACAGCCAAGCGATTACTCGATTAATCGTAAAAATAATCGATAGATTAATCGATTACAAAATAATCGTTAGTTGCAGCTCTAATTTCAGGTAATAATTTTGTTTGTGTCTACCCACCAGTGCTGTGTACCTTGTCCGCCATCGGGAAACACGGCAGCGTTTTGCAATGAAGAAGATCAACAAACAAAATTTGATCCTGAGGAACCAGATCCAGCAGGCGTTTGTCGAGAGAGACATTTTAACCTTTGCAGAAAATCCCTTTGTTGTTTCCATGTTCTGCTCATTTGAAACACGCAGGCATCTGTGCATGGTCATGGAGTATGTTGAGGGTAAAACATTTAGTTCTGTTAATTTCAAAAGGAAATTAAAATGTTGTATTTGTTTTAACATGTATTCTTTTGTAGGTGGTGATTGTGCTACTCTACTGAAAAACATTGGGGCTCTGCCTGTGGAACTTGCACGGATGTATTTTGCTGAGACCGTGTTGGCGCTTGAATACATCCATAACTACGGCATTGTGCACCGCGATCTCAAACCGGACAAGTAAGTGCTGCGATCATCTGCTGTGGTCTTCAGGGGGGCATGATATACAGTATACATACATAGGCATGCATTATTTCTGCCAAGTTGTTTTGTGTTTCGATTGATAGGAAAGTAAAAAAAAAAATTATGAAATGATATTGTCGCACAATCACTTACATCCATTGTCTTAATTTTAGTGTAACTCAGGGGTGTCCAAACTTTATTGTACGCAAGTACTTGTACAACGGATCACAGGCCTGTGCCCACATCATCTGTAGTAATTTGGTGAAATGTTTTATCTTGAGCTCTCTGCCTTCTTCCCCCCTTCAGTTGAGCAGCGGTCGTGATTGCATCGGCACAAGAGGAAATGAGATATTATTGAACCAAATCTCACTCATTGAACCTCTTCTCCATTGATACCTGTTAGTTGTACATAGAAGAAGCGCGATATGGCTCTCTCTGTTCACTTTTTTCACGTTGGGTAAACAAAACATTGGCTTTTATTGCGTATGACAGAAAACACATGCCATGAGGCCAAAATCTTGAATGCCATGCATGCTGTACGCCCTGTCTTTGCGATCAACCGGTAGATTGAGATTGACGTATTGGGCACCCCTGGTATAGCTGCGGTAAATTGTTTTGTCTAATACTTTGTGTACTTATACTTCTGAACAGTCTGTTAATCACGTCTATGGGTCACATCAAGCTCACTGATTTTGGATTGTCAAAGATGGGTCTAATGAGTCTGACCACCAACCTGTACGAAGGGCACATCGAGAAAGATGCCAGAGAGTTTCTGGACAAACAGGTCTGTTGGTTTCCATAGATACTTTATAGTAATTTAATATGATGGTATATTTTTTGGAGATTATTGAGATTAGTTGTTGTCACGATTCATTAAAATGTTGATTGTTATGAATAAGCTGGATACTTGTCAATACCAATTGCGATACCACAGTGTTGTAGCTGTAATTTTTTAAAGATCCATTCCAAATAAAACAGATTTTTTTAAGAATTCACTGATTTCTTAAAATATTTCATACTTTTGTATGTCTGATAACGATCTCAATACTTTGGCTTTTTGTATCTGTTTATCCCCTACATGAGTTAAAGGTAAAACAATGACACTATTGACAAGCAAATGTCAATAGTCTTATTACATAAACTGAACCTAATCAGTATATGTTTTACTGATCCCATGAAATGCTCGAGCCAACAAAATGTCCAATATCGGTACTGATATGCGATACCAGTATTGTATTGGATTTTTTTAATGCAAACAAAAAGGTATTTTTCTTGTGTCCTGTCTTGTTCTTTAGTACAGTGATTAGTCTTAGCATTACTAGCATTAGCTTCATCCTATCTTTTGACCGCCCTAATGAAGATGCATACATAATAAACCATATGTAACGACTGTTATCCTGTGTCGCTGGAGAACGAGGGGAACGGGTCCTGTACCTTTATGACGCGCTGCTAATGTGGATGAAGAACGCTACTCGTAACTGCGTTTTTAAGTGGCATTTAATCATCAGCTTTGAAGATTTAACACATAACACATTGGCCATACGTGTACGTGTACAAAACTTAACAAAAACAAACGGTCAACAAAGAAATACGGCTACCCAGATCCCTACGACTTCTCACCTGAACGCCGGTGTCTGCCATATTTAAGGTTCCCGGCATATCCCCAGAGCTCACGTGACTCACGCACCTCCCCATGACGTTACCATGGCAACCCCACACATTATGGCTCTCACACACCAGCCCCTTAATTATTGCACAATAATTACCATCACAAAACCCAAAATCAAGAGACATAATGAGTCCATAATGTTTCACTTCAGAAACTTACTGAGTTCATGTCCTTAAAGTCCAACAAAGTACAGCAAAGCAGTCCAGTCACTTGTGCACCAAACCCCCCCCCCAAACCCCAAAACCAAAAAGTAATCCATCAAAAATCGGAAAAAGTCACAAAAAAATGTGTTACAAGAATATGAATCTCCAAAAAACACGTTGGGGCCCAGTTACTGATGCGAATTGTCTCTAGGTAGCTTCGGCCACCTGCAGGAGACACACCTTGGTAATTGGCCGATCCAAGCAACTGGTGCGTGTCTTAATCTTCACCTGGCGGACGAATCCCCTCTTGTCCGGGAAAGTTTGAATCACTCGACCCATCAGCCACGAGTTTCGAGGGGCGGTGTGATCCATAACAAGAACAAGATCTCCTTCAGTGAGGTTTCGTTTGGCTCCTGTCCATTTCTGACGTTCTTGTAGCTGGGGTAGATACTCCTTCACCCATCTTTTCCAAAACAAGTCGGAGATGTACTGGACCTGCTTCCATCTTCTGTGTGCATACATATCTGACTCCTCAAACACTCCTGGTGGCAGCGCTGGCGAAGTCTTCAGTAGCAACAGATGATTGGGTGTCAGAGACTCAAGGTCATTCACATCCATAGAAGCTTTAGTGATAGGACGGCCATTGAGAATTGCTTCTGCCTCACAGAGCACAGTCTGCAGACCTTCCTCATCAAGATTCTGTACTTTCAAGGTGGAATTGAGCACTTTTCGCACTGATCTAATGAGCCGCTCCCAGGCTCCACCATGATGAGAGCCAGATGGAGGATTAAAGCTCCATTTTATTCCCTTCTGCAGCATGACCTTATTTATCTGACTCAGATTCCATTTCTCAATAGCATTCTTCAGCTCCCGCTCTGCTCCTACGAAGTTAGTCCCATTGTCTGAGCGAAGTTCTCTAACTTGACCTCGTCGAGCCATGAAGCGCCTGAGAGCATTGATGAAAGAGTCTGTATCCAACGATTGTGCCACTTCAATGTGGATGGCTCTGATTCCTAGGCAGGTAAAAATGACTCCATACCTCTTTACTACACTTCGTCTGCTCTTAACCTCAAACGGCCCAAAATAATCAACGCCCACACGAGTGAACGGAGGCTCATCTGGAATGATCCTCTCATGGGGTAAGTCTGCCATCTGCTGGGAAACTGGCCGTGCATGCAATCGCCGACAAACTACGCATCTTGAGAGCACCTTTCTTATTGCAGTAGTCGCTCCAGTTATCCAATATCTCTCTCTCAACTTTGAGAGCATGTGGTTCCGACCACCATGTCCAACCTCCTGGTGTATTTGCCTCAAGAGCAGTTCGGACACATGGAGATCTTTTGACAATATAACTGGATGTTTCAACTCTGCCGGCATTTCAAGTCTGCCTAGCCGCCCACCAACCCTCAGGATACCTTCTACCAATTGTGGGTTGAGTTTACGGAGATGGCTGGATGAACTTACTGGCTGGCCTTTCTCCAAACTGAGTAGCTCTTCTTTAAAAGCAATGCGCTGGCAATACTTTACGATAGAAAGCTCTGCCCTCTCCAAGTCTTCTGCAGTGAGACTGCGGGCCACAGTATTCTGCTTGAATCTTTTCATGTCTTTCTCCACATTAGACTCCTGCTCTTGTGTGAGTACAGATTGGGCAATGGCCCTACGTAACTGCCGCCTCTTCTCCACACAAGACAGCAACCAGCCCTTAATTTTCATGAGCCAAGCGACAGAGGTCTTTAATCTGGTCCAAGAAGAGAAATACTGGATCAAACGATAAAAAGGTTCTTCCACAGTGCACACAGCATTAATAAAAAATTTCTTCTTCACCTCTGGATCTTCGGGTGGAAGTTGACAAAGGCCTAGTGGACTGGCAGGCCATTCACTCATGGGCAGTAACAAAAATTCAGGGCCCGACAGCCATGTAGGATGCTTGATGAATGCTTCCACTTTCACCCCTCTGGAAGCAATGTCTGCCGGGTTGCTGTCCGTGTTCACGTATCTCCATTGATTAGCACCAGACACTTTAAGTATTTGAGAGACCCGGTTCGCCACGAACACCTTGTACCGAGAAGTCTCATTCCGAATGTACTTAATGACTGATTCACTGTCCGTCCAAAACACTGAGTCCAACAGCTCCATCTTTAGTTCTTTTCTCCAAAGCACATCCATTCTACTCGCCATAGTTGCTGCTATGAGCTCCATACGTGGAATGGAAACAAGCTTCAGAGGGGCCACACGAGCCTTTCCCATTAGAAATGCGGAGTAGCGTTCTGAATTGCAGTTTGACACAAGATAAGTTACTGTTCCATATCCATTCTCACTTGCGTCGCAGAAATGGTGCAACTGGGCAGTACAGACTGTTTGAAAATGTGGGGGCTTCAAGCACCTTCTCACTTTGTAACTGTCCAGAAGCTGGAGCTGATGGATGAGTTTCCACCAACGCTTTGCAATCGAATCTGGAACTGTGTCATCCCAGCCCACTTCCTTTCTGCAGAGATCTCTCAAGATAATCTTGGCTGTCAAGATCACAGGGCTCAGCATCCCAAGAGGGTCGTATATTGAGGCAACTGTTGAAAGCATACCTCTTCTGGTGAGTGGTTGCTCCTTCACTTTAACTCTAAATTGAAATACGTCAGAGTTAATCGACCATTCCACTCCCAGGACTCTTTCCACAGGCTCGGCATCAAGCTCCATTGTTTCCTTGCCCTTGGCCCTATGCTCTTCAGGGATAACTTTCAGCACTTCTGGTCGGTTACTCATCCACTTAGTAAGTGAAAACCCTCCTTTTGAGCATAGACTGCTTAGCTCATGGTACAGTGATAACGCCTCCTTCTCTGTGGCCATCGACACCAGGCAATCATCTACATAAAAACTGTCATGTAGCCTCTGTACAGCTTCCTTACTATAGCGATGCCCAAAGTCTTCCGCACACCTTCTCAGGGCATAGTTTGCGCAGCTGGGCGATGATATGGCCCCAAACAAATGCACCCTCATGCGATACTCAGCAGGGGATAGTGTAAAGTCCCCACCAGGCCACCAGAGAAACCGGAGAAAGTTTGTGTCTTCAGGGGCAACATGTACCTGATAAAACATGGCCTCGATATCTGCCGTCAGGACCACCGGCTCCCTCCTGAATCGCGTCACTACTCCGATAAGAGAGCTAGTGAGGTCAGGGCCTTGTAAGAGTTCAGTGTTTAAAGATGCACCCTTGTAATTTGCTCCACAATCAAACACCACTCTTATTTTCTTCTTGGTGGGGTGATAGACACCATGGTGCGGGATGTACCACACTTTTCCTTTCTCGCAATGAATCTGTTCTGCCGGTACTTTCTCGGCATACTGCTTTTCCAGTAACGCCTCCATAAACGCATTGTACTCTGTGTAAAAGTTATGATCCTTTTGCATCCTCCCTTTTAGATTGTTTAAGCGTTGTTCGACCACCTTGCGGTTATTTGGCATACTGATGTTTCTTTGCCTCAGGGGTAAGCTTATCTGATAGTGGCCATCCACTTGCTTTACAGAAGTTGTCACAGACTCCAGAAACTTGTAATCCTCTCGAGACATGGCTGGGAGCTCTTCCTCTGCACTCTCTGGGAAATCATTTTTGTACTGTTGCTGCCATAACTCCTCTAAGTCCACAACAGAGACTCTGTTCACCATTACTTTTGGCCGACCCGACTCAATGGCCTCTTTGCTACCCTCTCCTAGCGGTCCATTTACCGTCCATCCCAGCAATGTCCTGGTAGCAAACGGTCCACCATTTATGCTACATATCACCTCTAATGGTTCCAGGGCCTTCGGTACATTGGTCCCAATAAGAAGCTCTATTCCTGCGTCAATACTGGGTAAATGGACGTGCTTCAAGTGTGGCCATTTCTTGATATCCTGTTGTGTAGGGATGTTTTCCTTGTAAACTGGCATGGACTCTTGAGTGTATGCTCTTGGCAGCTCCAAAAATATGTCTCCATGTAGCGCAGCAACCTCCAATCCAGACACAATGTTGCTACTCACAACCTTCTCCTGCCCCATAGTCCGAAGAAGAACGTTTCCTTTCCTTCCCGTCAGATTCAACTTGTTCTCAATGATTCTGTGCAAAATACAGCTGTGCTCCCCTGATCCAGAAAAGCGTATGTGGTCACAACTTTATTTCCCTTTTGTGACTTCACCATTACTGGGACGATTGGGAGTTTACAGTCTTGGTCGCCAGCCCCTGTAAGGCCACTTGAAACTAGAGTTTTGCCCACATGAAGCCCTTTGCTCCCCTCAGCTGGGTCTGCACCACGCTCTTTGTGGAGAATAGTTGGATGCTTTAGGTTACACTTGGTGCAGGAAATCCTTTGGCGACAGTATTTGCTTATATGTCCTTTACATAAGCAGCTGTAGCAAATGCCATTTTCCCTGAGGAATCCTATCTTCATTTCATGCACCATCCTTCCCAATTGCGTGCACGTGTCCAGTGAATGTCCTGCTCCACAATAGAGACAACATATTCTTTCTGGTGCTTTAGCTTCTTTCTCTTTATGCACAGACTGAGATCTATGCTCCATGGGACATAGTGTGGTGGCAAAGCTGGCACCCTTTTGACGGGATTGAAACTTTGTATTGTTTGTTCCCCTATTCATTGGTGGGGGTTCATGTATACAGCCAAAGACGGGATCTGTCAGTATTTTTACTTGTTTTTCTGTAAAGTCTACTATATCACTGAACTTAGCCCTTCTTTGTAATCGTTCTTGAAGGTCACAGACCTGACCTTTCCACTTGTCTTTGAGTTTGTATGGGAGCTTGCTTATAATGTTCAACATATTTGAAGGCATGTCCAAATCATGCAAATATTGAACTTCCTCCATCATATTGCAGCAGGATCGGAGCAATAAACTGTAATCCTGCAACGCTGTCACATCATCTGGCTTGATATTGGGCCATGACAGGACCCTGTTCATATAAGCTGCGGCAACCTTTTGCTCGTTTCCAAAATGCTCCTTTAATAAAACCTTTGCTTTTGCATATCCATAGTCAGGGTTCAGATGTTGACAGCTTCTTACTAGTTCTCTGGCATGTCCATGTGTGTGTTGTTCCATAAAGTATAAACGGTCAGAGTTGTTACTTGTGTTTCTTTCCACTCCGTTCTCAAACGCTTTAATGAAAGTGTGATACTTTAATGGATCACCATCAAATGTTGGTATTTCTCGCTTTGGTAAGGATGAAAGACTTTGTTGCTGTATTAACAGAGATGTTATTTCACTTTGCCTTTTCATGATCCCCAGAACCTCATCTTTATTATTGATTTCATGGCTGTTTGTGATGATGGTGGGATTGATTGATTGTTGCAACGCATTATGATTTGAGGACTGTGAGATTCCCATTGCATCTCTCACGACATACTGTTCAGTCTTTCTTGGTGCTCTTTGGTTTTGTGTGGATGGAATGAACTCTCTTGCGTTGATATTAAATGATTTATTCTTCTCTTTTTCAAGGTATAAATTCATTCCATTTGAAATCTTTGAACTTGTGCTTCTTGATTTCAATATATTTAGTTTGGCCACTTTTTCTGCAATCTCAGTTCCAAGCTGCAACTTCTCCTTCCTTTTACGCAGTTGTTCCTCCTCGTCCTCTAATGCGTGCCTTTCCTCCAATAAGTGTTGCCGTGTAGTCAGCGCTGCCAACTCTGCTTCCGCGTTCAAACATACAGAGGAGGTGACGGAGCGCCGTGAGCGCGCAAAAGTGGTCGAGCGCTGAGAGCGCGCGCCTCCGCGGGAGCCTGCATTTGAAGCGCTGTCTGCAGGCTTTACGTCAAATTCCTGAAGATCACAGTTTGGAAATTGTTCCCTCTCGTCTCCCAATAATACATTTTCAGGAACACCATCTGGCTCACCTTGTTCAATATCATTGATCCATTTTTCAGTGTAATCTTTAAATGATTCGCTGTATTGCTTAATGCCTGAGAACCATTCCTTTTGTTTCACTGTTTCATCCCTTGGGAGTAATGGTAATACAGCGTTGTGGGCAGCAGATGCATTATCACACATTTTATTGAGTGCTCCGAGAGACTCCTTTATTTGAGACACGTTTTGTTTCCGTTTCATGAGTTCCTTCATTTCTGGTATCATACCTTTCATTTTATTGACAAACACTTTACGTTCGCGTTGAAGCTTTTCAACTTTATTTAACAAAGCCTTTTCCGTGAGTCTGCGTTCCCTCTTTTCACACTCGGTTTCAGGGCAAGAAGGCGCACCATTTGTTTTGCTCATTATTCCTTTTGATTTAAATGCCTCCTCAGTGTAAACATACACAGCATTTCCATTCAACACAGCACTTTTATTGAAATTCCATCACAACATCGCATCCTTCTTAAAATTGCATTGCATACATTACATAAGCTTCAATACTGCGGAGCAACTTTACGCAGGGACATCCCATTCCATTAATTCATCTTTATGTTCCTTTATTCCCACACACATTGAATTAGGGATTCCGAATCCACGTCCAATTGCCACGGGTGGCTTACCTTGCCTCCTGTGTCCTGTGCAGTGATTGATGGCTCATTGGTAACGCCCGCTGCGCTGCACTTACTTGGCGTCTTCCTGATTCCGCGTGCAGTATTGCGATTGATGGATTTCAAACATGCCTTTCTTTGTTGACTAATGTAACGACTGTTATCCTGTGTCGCTGGAGAACGAGGGGAACGAGTCCTGTACCTTTATGACGCGCTGCTAATGTGGATGAAGAACGCTACTCGTAACTGCGTTTTTAAGTGGCATTTAATCATCAGCTTTGAAGATTTAACACATAACACATTGGCCATACGTGTACGTGTACAAAACTTAACAAAAACAAACGGTCAACAAAGAAATACGGCTACCCAGATCCCTACGACTTCTCACCTGAACGCCGGTGTCTGCCATATTTAAGGTTCCCGGCATATCCCCAGAGCTCACGTGACTCACGCACCTCCCCTGACGTTACCATAGCAACCCAACACATTATGGCTCTCACACCATAAATAGCTTTGATTAATTGTCGATCTTGAAAAAGGCAGTTTTTAATCATCATAGTAAGACTGTTCAACTAAACAATAGACGGTTTATAAAATACAGTTGTGCTCTGTTATGTCAGGTGTGTGGCACTCCAGAGTACATTGCCCCGGAGGTGATCCTTAGACAGGGTTATGGGAAGCCTGTCGACTGGTGGGCCATGGGCATTATCCTTTATGAGTTCTTGGTGGGTTGCGTTCCCTTTTTCGGTGACACCCCGGAGGAGCTGTTTGGGCAGGTGATCACAGGTGAGATGTTTTATCACGCTCTGTCTGCAGGGTCTGGTGTCATTCTGACTTGTCTCCCTGTTGCAGATGATATTGTTTGGCCCAATGGAGATGATGCGCTGCCTGCAGATGCTCAGTCTCTCATCTCTGCCCTTTTACAAACTAATCCACTCGTGCGACTAGGGACAGGTGTGCTAACTGATCAGTAATGGAAACACGTGCGTCTTCCACCAGTGTTAATTCATGCCATGGACTGTTGTAGGTGGCGCCATTGAAGTGAAGGAGGATTCGTTCTTCACTGGTTTGGATTGGAACAGTTTACTGAGACAGAAAGCTGAATTTATCCCTCATCTTGAATCAGAGGAGGACACCAGCTACTTCGACAGTATGTGCCATTCCATATTGATCTCACTATTCCTTTTAAGGTTAAGATTAAGAAATTCTTTATTCTTCCCACAGTGGGGTAATTTCAGTGTTGCAGAAGTTACAGAACAGTAGGAATCAGAAGCACACAGCACAAGATAAATGAACAATAACTCTATACTAAATCAAATGAAATAAAACATCTTTAACTCCAGCATGAAGAAGAAACAAGTATATTATATCTATCTTTAGCATAATGAGTACATAAAAACTCTTTGGCCTAACCCTAACCCTAACCCTAAAGACTTTGGCATAGTAAAGAAGAATAAAATCTCTACCTAGAATTTAATGCCAAAGGTTTTAGTGCAAGTAATTTATAGTTGTTAGGTGCATGAAGGTATGTGTTCAACAGTGGACACATGTGGTTCTATACTTCACATTCTGACAGTATTAAAGTTATGTTTTGCTATTTTTCATGTAATAGGAGGAATACTGCTACATTTTCTGAGAGCTGTTCTCTCTTCAGCACGCTCCGACCGCTATCATCATATCAACACATATGATGAGGATGACACCAACGACGATGAGCCTGTGGAGATCAGACAGTTCTCGTCCTGCAGTCCGCGATTCAGCAAGGTCTGACCCTGCTCTTCTCTCCCTCTGTTCTCGGCTCCCTTAATCTCTGCTTTTGGCATTTACACAGAGGCACACTGTAGTCCCCCTAAAAGTTCTTTGATGAGACTCTATTGGGGATGAAACAGATGTAAATGGGTCAGATTTCCACACCTGGTTTGTCGGCCAGGTTGCACGCTTGGAGTTTGTTCCATTTGTTATGTTCCATTTGTTCAAACATATTTGACGGTCCAATTCCAAGTGTAGTTCTGTGGCCTTTTACATTTTTGGAAGATAATGTTTGTTTATTATTACATTGTTATCATCACATTCACTTATTGCATGTCCCCCCTCCAATTACTGAGCTGACATTTATTCAAACAATTTAGCATTGAATTGTTTTGTGTTTGTTAACGCATACTGACACAGCACAGTCCAAGTGGCTTATGAGCTTGTTCGTCTTGTTGATATGGAGTTCATCTTCTTACGATTGGCCAACAAAGACTTTCTTTGAGATCTAACTGCAATAGGTGTTATTACTGATACATTATTATCTATGTCCTCCCCCACACATCTGTTTTACAGCTTTATCAGTGTTAATGGCCATACTTCTGTTCGTTCACTACTTAATAATGGCTTTTAAAAATGCTTTGCTTGGGAACTGGTGGTTTGCTGTGCACCATTGAACTACTTTCTTTGCTAATTAATTGCTGAATTGATGAATTAATGTATAGTTTGTTACACAATTAAATGGTTTCATAAGGGTTCAGCTTTTAACCAAAAAAGACAGTTATGCACTTCCTTTCTGCAAATATTTTGAGCTAATTTGGCATAAATGCAACAAATAATCCACTACAGCAGACTAATTTGTATGCTATTACGCCTCAGGTTTACAGCAGTATGGAGCATCTCGCTCAGTTGGAGCAAAAAGCCAGCAGCTCTGTCTCCCGTCGAGAGCACAGGAGCCCACGCGATGTGACGAAGAGAGAGAGTCTGGGCAGCTTCAGCATGAGGGACAAAGGCTGGAGGACCGGATCACCTGAGATGTTAGTGAAATGTTACTTTAGAACACACATTTATTAAATAGATAGCCCTTGAATATGTACATTAACAAAAAGTATAGATATCTCTGAAGAATGTTGTCCTATGTCCTTTATCCTCTAGGAAGCGTTTGTCCTACTCAGAGTCGGTCTACATGGAGGGCGATGCCAGTCCTCCGCTTGCTGCTCGCCGACGCTTCTCAGCTCTGATGGACACGCACCGCTTTGCCTGTATGTGGGGGTGGATTTTAATAATTGATGTGAAGGGGTGTATTAAATGGGGGGATTGGGGGGGGTGGGTTAAGGGGGGGTTGGGTTGAGTTTGTTGGGGGGGAGTATTAGGGTGTGGGGTCATAAAGAGGGGGGGGGGGAGGGGGGGGGGAGGAGGGGAGGGGGGGGGGGTGTGGGGGGAGGAGAAAAGGTATGAGAGGATGGGAAGGTGGGGGGGGTTATGTAGGGTGTTTTATAGGGTTTTTGAGTGTGGGGTTTGGGGATGGTGGATGGGTATGTTGGGGTATTTTTGTGGGGTGGGGAAGGTTTTGTTTTTGATGAATTTATTTTTGTTGGTTGGTGTTAGTGTTTATGGGGTGGGGTGGTTGGGTGTTTTGTGGTGGGTTGGGTTTTGGGGTTGTTGGGTTGTGGGGGTTGGTGTTGGTGTTGGGTTGTATATATCTTGTGGGGTTTTTAAATTGGGTTTTTTAGGTGTTTGATGGTTGGGGATAGGAGGATTATGAGAGAGAGGGGTGTGTAATGATTGGTTGTAAGTTATTGGGTTTTTGTGGTTTTTGGGGGGGGAGTTTTGTATATTATTGTACATGGGAGATTATTGGTGAATTATAGAATGTGATGTAATTTAAAAATATAGAGGATAAGAGTTTAAGGAGGAAGCCTGTGGGAGTAAATATTTTGGGGATGAAGCCTGAATAAGAGAGGGGCGTTAAATAATCCTTTTTTTTGGGCATATGTTGTCAGCACATAGAGGAGTTTTTGGTGAAAAGGCCCTGCTCAGGAAGCTGGTCTGTGTGCTGGTGACCTCAATCACTCCACGTGAACGGAGAACCTGTCCACGGTCTGGTCCACACTGAAGTGTTGAACTTATTCTCAAGGTACGTCTAAATAACGCCAATATTTGAATGGATTAATTTTTGACTGTAATAACTGTCATATCTATAGCTGGATATAAAATGTTTATTATACTTTCAGAGTGGAAACAAAGTGACTGTGACAACTACACCTTTTGAAAACACCTCTATAAAAGTGGGACCTGCCCGTAAAGCTAGTTATAAGTGTAAAAATGGCCAGACGAAATAAAAAGACCTTGGGAAAGGATAGCCAGGACAGGTAGCTACAATTTATTATACCTCCACTTGTTTATTGTACATTTACCAATAATGAAAATTCAATTATCTTTGTTTTCTTTCAGTAAAAACGCAACTCTTTGTTTCGTAAGATCACAAAACAGTCCAATCTCCTGCACACAAGCCGCAGTCTGTCGTCTTTGAACCGCTCCTTGTCCCTCAAGTGAAAGTCTTCCTGGCTCTCCGACACACAGCTTGTCACACGTTCCCCCACTCAGGGATACCGTTCCACCACTGAGGCCTTCCCATCTGGGTAAAATCATGTCAAATATACAGAACAGTAGAGCTGCGCTATTAATCACAATCAATTTGAAATCGCTGCAATTACAGGTAGCAAATTAATATACATTACATTATTTTCTTCACTAACAGGAAATGACCTTGTAGCATGTGATACTTGATATCCCTGTGTTTCTAAAATAGGCTTAGAAATGGGATCAGTGCAAAATGTCAAAAACGGCTATTTAAATTGGAAACTGTAGAATCATAATTAGATATGCTTTACGATCGTGCAGCCAACAAACTGATGACTACTTGGGTTTTGGTATCTACAAATAGATAACAGCTGTTCTTTTTACTCAAGGTGCATCATCCCAAAGCAGTTCTTCATCTTCAAGCACTCCTAACTCCCCAGCTCCCTCACAGCACATGAGGCCGAGCTCTCTGCATGGCCTGTCGCCGAAGCTGCACCGCAGTATCGATCTGCTCGCTGCAAATCGGCTGGGAACATTCCCCTGTCTCCTCTGGCTCACACTCCGTCACCTACTCAGTCCTCTCCTCGCCTCTGCCTGGCCACACTGTCGGCAGCTCCAACACTACGCAGTCCTTTTCCTGTCAAACTTCACTCCTCTCCACCTGTGGTCCGCCCAGGCCCAAGAGCGCAGAGCCCTCCTCGATCCCCTCTCCTCAAACGGGTGCAGTCGGCGGAGAAACTGGGCTCACCACTTACCCCTTCCAGTTCGACAGGGGGTCTAGGAGGTCCATTGAGAAAGCACAGTCTCGAGGTGCAACACTCTGAATCCGTAAGGATGCCTTTCTCTGTGGAGCTTGGTCTGCAGAATTTACTTGAGACGGACGGAGAAAATCTACCACCAAATGCTCCTACTATGCCTTCGTCTTCATCTTCGTCATCGCTGCCTGAGACTGGCGTGCTAAAGCCTGTGAGAGAAGACTGGCAGCGCAAGAATCCCCTCTGACAGAGAGACACTCCTAGCCGAGTGGCGAGAAGAGGACTAAGAGAGGGAGACCGACCGCCCGTTTGGAAAGAGCGAGCAGACTTGGAGCAGCTCAAAGAAAGATCCCAACAAGATCTGTTTTATTGAACAGAAACCTAGAGGACATGTCGATTCTTCTAAATCCTCGCACCCCATCCAAACCTATTGAGAGCGTAAATGGACAGAAAGGAAGTGGTTAAAGCTCTCCAGAATCAAGACAGAATTTATTTCTAAACTTGAACAAAAATAGTGTCCTTATAATAACTGACCCCAAGGAGCAAGTCAAGCAAGATGTTACCAACAAAATCCACTGAGTACTTCCATCAACAAGGGGTCGGCTTCTTCTGTGGACAAAAACATGCTAGGAAAAAATTTTGAATATAAACTTTAAATCTTCCGGCATGGGTTGAGAGTTTGCGAAAAGACAGTAATGATATTGGGTTCTAAAAGCCCAAAGCTTCAGTCCAGAGTGCTGGCCCCAGGATCCCTCCTCATGGACCAGCCACTCTTCTCTCTGGGAAAGGTCCGTCAGGGTCCTAGGGCCTGTCCACTGCTACAAGGGAGACCCTGACTGGGAGGAAACAATGTCGCCTGGAGTGTGGAGGATACTCGCCTTCAACCCTCGCCCTCTCCCACTGCTGTCACCCCCTCCCTCTGTGACACTCCTTTGGTAAATCACGACCGGTTTCTCCCGGTGACAAGACAACTTTCGTGAGCCAGCAGACCACTGTAGCCAAACAAGTTCCTTGCACCATCAAACGGGGTCTCAAGAAGGGGCTAAGAGTAAAGTACGGGAGGAGAAGCTGGGGCCCCGGCAAATGTGATGCTTCTTCAGGGGGGCGAGGTCGGACAGCTGCAGAGACCAAAGTCATGCCAGTCATCACCTCTGGATAAAGCTGCCACAGGTGCAGTCTGCCGAAACTTTGAACATCTGTGCCTGTAAAGAAAGTGTCTCAGCAAATGCCTTTTTAGAACTGATGTAAAAACACTTATACGCTGTACATTCCATTTTAAAAATACTATATACACAGTTATTATTGAATTAACCAGGGGCGTACCTCCTGTGTCCAATGTGACTCTCCAATGCAGATGATGTGTTTTGTGAATGATGGCATTTAATGTTAATTCATGGTCAAAAGTGGATAACGCCCGCTGCCTATTTTTGGCCCTCACTTACTTGGCGTCTTCCTGATTCCGCGTGCAGTATTGCGATTGATGGATTTCAAACATGCCTTTCTTTGTTGACTAATGTAACGACTGTTATCCTGTGTCGCTGGAGAACGAGGGGAACGGGTCCTGTACCTTTATGACGCGCTGCTAATGTGGATGAAGAACGCTACTCGTAACTGCGTTTTTAAGTGGCATTTAATCATCAGCTTTGAAGATTTAACACATAACACATTGGCCATACGTGTACGTGTACAAAACTTAACAAAAACAAACGGTCAACAAAGAAATACGGCTACCCAGATCCCTACGACTTCTCACCTGAACGCCGGTGTCTGCCATATTTAAAGGTCCCGGCATATCCCCAGAGCTCACGTGACTCACGCACCTCCCCTGACGTTACCATAGCAACCCAACACATTATGGCTCTCACACCATAAATAGCTTTGATTAATTGTCGATCTTGAAAAAGGCAGTTTTTAATCATCATAGTAAGACTGTTCAACTAAACAATAGACGGTTTATAAAATACAGTTGTGCTCTGTTATGTCAGGTGTGTGGCACTCCAGAGTACATTGCCCCGGAGGTGATCCTTAGACAGGGTTATGGGAAGCCTGTCGACTGGTGGGCCATGGGCATTATCCTTTATGAGTTCTTGGTGGGTTGCGTTCCCTTTTTCGGTGACACCCCGGAGGAGCTGTTTGGGCAGGTGATCACAGGTGAGATGTTTTATCACGCTCTGTCTGCAGGGTCTGGTGTCATTCTGACTTGTCTCCCTGTTGCAGATGATATTGTTTGGCCCAATGGAGATGATGCGCTGCCTGCAGATGCTCAGTCTCTCATCTCTGCCCTTTTACAAACTAATCCACTCGTGCGACTAGGGACAGGTGTGCTAACTGATCAGTAATGGAAACACGTGCGTCTTCCACCAGTGTTAATTCATGCCATGGACTGTTGTAGGTGGCGCCATTGAAGTGAAGGAGGATTCGTTCTTCACTGGTTTGGATTGGAACAGTTTACTGAGACAGAAAGCTGAATTTATCCCTCATCTTGAATCAGAGGAGGACACCAGCTACTTCGACAGTATGTGCCATTCCATATTGATCTCACTATTCCTTTTAAGGTTAAGATTAAGAAATTCTTTATTCTTCCCACAGTGGGGTAATTTCAGTGTTGCAGAAGTTACAGAACAGTAGGAATCAGAAGCACACAGCACAAGATAAATGAACAATAACTCTATACTAAATCAAATGAAATAAAACATCTTTAACTCCAGCATGAAGAAGAAACAAGTATATTATATCTATCTTTAGCATAATGAGTACATAAAAACTCTTTGGCCTAACCCTAACCCTAACCCTAAAGACTTTGGCATAGTAAAGAAGAATAAAATCTCTACCTAGAATTTAATGCCAAAGGTTTTAGTGCAAGTAATTTATAGTTGTTAGGTGCATGAAGGTATGTGTTCAACAGTGGACACATGTGGTTCTATACTTCACATTCTGACAGTATTAAAGTTATGTTTTGCTAGTTTTCATGTAATAGGGAGGAATACTGCTACATTTTCTGAGAGCTGTTCTCTCTTCAGCACGCTCCGACCGCTATCATCATATCAACACATATGATGAGGATGACACCAACGACGATGAGCCTGTGGAGATCAGACAGTTCTCGTCCTGCAGTCCGCGATTCAGCAAGGTCTGACCCTGCTCTTCTCTCCCTCTGTTCTCGGCTCCCTTAATCTCTGCTTTTGGCATTTACACAGAGGCACACTGTAGTCCCCCTAAAAGTTCTTTGATGAGACTCTATTGGGGGATGAAACAGATGTAAATGGGTCAGATTTCCACACCTGGTTTGTCGGCCAGGTTGCACGCTTGGAGTTTGTTCCATTTGTTATGTTCCATTTGTTCAAACATATTTGACGGTCCAATTCCAAGTGTAGTTCTGTGGCCTTTTACATTTTTGGAAGATAATGTTTGTTTATTATTACATTGTTATCATCACATTCACTTATTGCATGTCCCCCCTCCAATTACTGAGCTGACATTTATTCAAACAATTTAGCATTGAATTGTTTTGTGTTTGTTAACGCATACTGACACAGCACAGTCCAAGTGGCTTATGAGCTTGTTCGTCTTGTTGATATGGAGTTCATCTTCTTACGATTGGCCAACAAAGACTTTCTTTGAGATCTAACTGCAATAGGTGTTATTACTGATACATTATTATCTATGTCCTCCCCCACACATCTGTTTTACAGCTTTATCAGTGTTAATGGCCATACTTCTGTTCGTTCACTACTTAATAATGGCTTTTAAAAATGCTTTGCTTGGGAACTGGTGGTTTGCTGTGCACCATTGAACTACTTTCTTTGCTAATTAATTGCTGAATTGATGAATTAATGTATAGTTTGTTACACAATTAAATGGTTTCATAAGGGTTCAGCTTTTAACCAAAAAAGACAGTTATGCACTTCCTTTCTGCAAATATTTTGAGCTAATTTGGCATAAATGCAACAAATAATCCACTACAGCAGACTAATTTGTATGCTATTACGCCTCAGGTTTACAGCAGTATGGAGCATCTCGCTCAGTTGGAGCAAAAAGCCAGCAGCTCTGTCTCCCGTCGAGAGCACAGGAGCCCACGCGATGTGACGAAGAGAGAGAGTCTGGGCAGCTTCAGCATGAGGGACAAAGGCTGGAGGACCGGATCACCTGAGATGTTAGTGAAATGTTACTTTAGAACACACATTTATTAAATAGATAGCCCTTGAATATGTACATTAACAAAAAGTATAGATATCTCTGAAGAATGTTGTCCTATGTCCTTTATCCTCTAGGAAGCGTTTGTCCTACTCAGAGTCGGTCTACATGGAGGGCGATGCCAGTCCTCCGCTTGCTGCTCGCCGACGCTTCTCAGCTCTGATGGACACGCACCGCTTTGCCTCTCCTCTGGAGGCAGAGTCAGAATCACTGACTCGCCCCAACCCCATCAGGGTCCGTGGGACTTCTCTGGACGGATCCTGTGTCCCGTCACCAAGCATCTTGGAGCAGAGAAACAATATTAAGGAGATCAATGGTGCAGGTTGGTACCTGTATTTCTAAGAAATGTTTTCAGCAACATTTTTACATTTGAGACAGTTCGACTGGCCCCTGACTGGCTCTCTGCTGAGTGTGTGGGAAGCAGACTTTAGTAAACACTTTCAAATGCTATAATTAGTGTCATACATTTCATATTTTACAGACAAGACCTGTAAACAAAGAGAACTTCCAGCAACAACCTCAAGTATCAACACTCTGTCCCCTGATCGAGACGTGATCACCCCTCTGTTTGATCCTGTCGGCCCGAGAGGCACTAATGACCTTGTGCTGCGTAGAGCACGTCAGAAACCGTTACCCACAGATGAAAAACGCCATTCAAAAACTGGGAATAAAGTCATTAAGTCAGCTTCTGCAACAGCTCTCTCTGTTATTATACCATCAGGTAATACAGAACATGTTATAAATATGAAAAATGTGTGGTTCTTATATGAACACATCTTGTCCTCAGTGGATCAACATGGAGCCTTCTCTCCTTTGGCGAGTCCTATGTCCCCACACTCGTTCTCCTCTAATCCTTCGTCCCGGGACTCGTCTCCCAGCAGAGATTTCTTCCCAGCTGTAAGTGTGCTGCGCTCCCCCATCACTATCCACCGCTCGGGCAAGAAATATGGCTTCACCCTCCGGGCGATCAGAGTCTACATAGGAGACAGTGACATCTACAGTGTCCACCACATTGTTTGGGTAAGACAGACATGAATTATTTTTTACACGACTACCGTTACGTCCCATATATTTGAATTAAGGAGAATTATAATGTCTTTTTTAGTCTTTTAAAAGCCTGTCTGCGTTAATAATCCTTTTTTTGCATTTGTTGTCAGCACATAGAGGATGGTGGCCCTGCTCAGGAAGCTGGTCTGTGTGCTGGTGACCTCATCACTCACGTGAACGGAGAACCTGTCCACGGTCTGGTCCACACTGAAGTGGTTGAACTTATTCTCAAGGTACGTCTAAATAACGCCAATATTGGAATGGATTAATTTTTGACTGTAATAACTGTCATATCTATAGCTGGATATAAAATGTTTATTATACTTTCAGAGTGGAAACAAAGTGACTGTGACAACTACACCTTTTGAAAACACCTCTATAAAAGTGGGACCTGCCCGTAAAGCTAGTTATAAGTGTAAAATGGCCAGACGAAATAAAAAGACCTTGGGAAAGGATAGCCAGGACAGGTAGTACAATTTATTATACCTCCACTTGTTATTGTACATTTACCAATAATGAAAATTCAATTATCTTTGTTTTCTTTCAGTAAAAAACGCAACTCTTTGTTTCGTAAGATCACAAAACAGTCCAATCTCCTGCACACAAGCCGCAGTCTGTCGTCTTTGAACCGCTCCTTGTCCTCAAGTGAAAGTCTTCCTGGCTCTCCGACACACAGCTTGTCAGCACGTTCCCCCACTCAGGGATACCGTTCCACCACTGAGCCTTCCCATCTGGGTAAAAATCATGTCAAATATACAGAACAGTAGAGCTGCGCTATTAATCACAATCAATTTGAAATCGCTGCAATTACAGGTAGCAAATTATTTACATTACATTATTTTCTTCACTAACAGGAAATGACCTTGTAGCATGTGATACTTGATATCCCTGTGTTTCTAAAATAGGCTTAGAAATGGGATCAGTGCAAATGTCAAAAACGGCTATTTAAATTGGAAACTGTAGAATCATAATTAGATATGTCTTTACGATCGTGCAGCCCAACAAACTGATGACTACTTGGGTTTTGGTATCTACAAATAGATAACAGCTGTTCTTTTTACTCAAGGTGCATCATCCCAAAGCAGTTCTTCATCTTCAAGCACTCCTAACTCCCCAGCTCCCTCACAGCACATGAGGCCGAGCTCTCTGCATGGCCTGTCGCCGAAGCTGCACCGGCAGTATCGATCTGCTCGCTGCAAATCGGCTGGGAACATTCCCCTGTCTCCTCTGGCTCACACTCCGTCACCTACTCAGTCCTCTCCTCCGCCTCTGCCTGGCCACACTGTCGGCAGCTCCAACACTACGCAGTCTTTTCCTGTCAAACTTCACTCCTCTCCACCTGTGGTCCGCCCCAGGCCCAAGAGCGCAGAGCCCCCTCGATCCCCTCTCCTCAAACGGGTGCAGTCGGCGGAGAAACTGGGCTCACCACTTACCCCTTCCAGTTCGACAGGGGGTCTAGGAGGTCCATTGAGAAAGCACAGTCTCGAGGTGCAACACTCTGAATACCGTAAGGATGCCTTTCTCTGTGAGCTTGGTCTGCAGAGTTTACTTGAGACGGACGGAGAAAATCTACCACCAAATGCTCCTACTATGCCTTCGTCTTCATCTTCGTCATCGCTGCCTGAGACTGGCGTGCTAAAGCCTGTGAGAAGACTGGGCAGGCAAGAATCCCCTCTGAGCAGAGAGACACTCCTAGCCGAGTGCGAGAGAGGACGAGAGAGGGAGACCGAGCCCGTTTTGGAAAGAGCGAGCAGACTTGGAGCAGCTCAAAGAAGATCCCAACATGATCTGTTTTTATTGGAACAGAACGCTAGAGGACATGTCGATTCTTCTAAATCCTCCTGCACCCCATCCAAACCTATTGAGAGCGTAAATGGACAGAAAGGAAGTGTTAAAGCTCTCCAGAATCAGACAGATTTTATTTCTAAACTTGAACAGAAAATAGTGTCTTATAATACTGACCCCAAGGAGCAAGTCAAGCAAGATGTTACCAACAAAAGCCACTCGAGTACTTCCATCAACAAGGGGTCGGCTTCTTCTGTGGACAAAAACATGCTAGGAATGAATAAAACTTTTAAATCATCCGGCATGGGTGAGAGTTTGCGAAAAGACAGTAATGATATTGGTTCTAAAAGCCCAAAGCTTCAGTCCAGAGTGCTGGCCCCAGTGATCCCTCCTCATGGACAGCCACTCTCTCTGGGAAAGGTCCGTCAGGGTCTAGGGCCTGTCAACTGCTACAGGGGAACCCTTGACTGGGAGGACAAGTGTCGCCTGGAGGTGGTGGAGGAGCACTCGCCTTCACCCTCGCCCTCTCCCACTGCTGTCACCCCCTCCCTCTGTGGACCCTCCCTTTGTAAATCACGACCGGTTTCTCCCGGTGACAAGACAAGCTTCGTGAGCCAGCTGACCACTGTAGCCAAACAAGTCCTTGCACCCATCAAACTGGGGTCTCAAGAAGGGGCTAAGAGTAAAGTAGCGGAGGAGAAGCTGGGGGGCACCGGGGGCAAATGTGATGCTTCTTCAGGGGGGCGAGTCGGGACAGCTGCAGTGACCCAAAGTCCTGCCAGTTCACCTCTGGATAAAGCTGCCACAGGTGGCAGTCTGCCGAAACTTTGAACATCTGGGTCTGTAAAGAAAGTGTCTCAGCAAATGCCTTTTTAGAACTGATGTTAAAGCACTTATACGCTGTACATTCCAGTTTAAAAATACTATATACACATGTTATTTATTGAATTTAACCAGGGGGCGTACTGTGCTCTCAGGTGCACGGTACCGTTTTTATCACAAATAATTCAATGTGACTCCTCCAATGTAACAAGAGAAATTTTATCTGATGTTTATGTGTGTTTGTGAATGCATGACATATGATACTGTACATTTAATGTTTAATTCAAATGGTCAAAAGTGCTTTACTGATCAAAACATGCTGAATACTGTGAAAACCAAATCCAGTGTCTCGTTTCTTTCAGCCTATTTTTTCCTCTGACAATTGAATAAAACAAAAGTGATGAATTATTTTTAAAATCCTCTCAGTTAGGGTTTGTAGACACATCCACAGTCTGTATGTATGGTACCCCGGGCCTCTTGGTGCCCCGCGTCTGGAAGAGCAGAGAGCTTATCTGCTCTTTGCAGGAGCACCATTGAAGCCTCTTCCCCAAAATGACTTCAGCCTCATCCCCGCACTAATATCCACTTAACCATAGCAAGCAGCCGTGTCTATACATGATTTTGGTTCATTTAAAACCTTTTGTGACTGGTAACAGACAAATTTTAACTATTAACAGTTGCCATTATTATATACGTCATGGTTCTTTTTGGGACAATTCAGAGGTCTATTGCTTGGGATGGTATTAAAAATAAAATATACAAGCACATTAACAAAAGAAAAATGTGTTGTCAGGAAATAAGGCTTTTCTGAATGTAGCATATACTGTATACAAAGGGCTTTTGGGTGGAAAAGCCTTGAGAGACTGGTGAATAGATTTTGTTGCCTATTTAGTGGAAATTACAGGAAAGGCATTTATACAAACAGCTTCCAGAGAATGGATACATAACCTATTAAACAGTATTATTTTCTGTATGATTATAATTGTTTTGACAAAATACGAAAAGTCCCCAACATCTTCTGGCCTTTATCTGATTTAAAACACAAATATCATGACTACAGACTTTCAGGTTTTATTTGTCAGTATATAAATTGGCAGTAAGAAATTGTGGGGATTGATGAGTTATATATAGAGTCTGATTTAAGTGGCACTATCCTGCCCTCTAGTGTCTACTTTAGTGTAGACAAAAATCTAATATTGGCACCCAGTCGCAGCAAAGCTTTCACTCGCGAAACGGTCCAATGGGAGAAGATCCTTTGATTTTTGCAGTGTTGATGAGACTGTCAGCATTAGGTGTCAACATAATTCGTTTATATATTTTTTATCTGAGACACGGTAAATCGTAACCACCATGCTCTGTTTTAGCTGTAGATGTGAAAATATTGTGCTTGTAAGTACAATTGCACTTTATTTTGGAAATGTAATTGTAATTTGATATGAAAAAATTACAGAAAGAAACACGAAGAAATACAAGTAAGAAATACATTCCATATTTCTCTGTTCACTAAAGTGTATTTATTTGTACCTTGGGGCATTTTTTTTTTGTGATAGATGTGATTTCAAATTGACACCTTGACTCGAGTATATGTAATAAAATTAAGGAATACACTTTTGTTCTGGCTACGTTTTTATTGTAAATGTCCTCCAAAGATAGAAATAGTTCCACCAACCAATCAGAGTGCAGCAGCTATGGATAACAGGAAGTGGACCAGACGGAAGGAGATCTTAAGCCCTGGTCCTTTTCTGTCACTTTTAAAACACATAATTAACTAGATTTACGCACTGATATTTAACTTAATGCTTCTATTATCTCCGGTGAGTGCACTTCCTCCTGAATTTGTCCAATCCACTGGTAAGTTAACGCTACAGAACTGAAACACGTATTAGCATGTTAGCATTAGCACTTAATATCTTTACTAGAATGTTAAGGGATTCATAGAAATATGTATCTATATGCCTCGTGTGATGTTTTAAGTTAATCATTCTATATTCATCTATATCGGTGTATGTCTGTTTTTGTTTATTAAAAACATAGCATAGCATACTAATAAGTAGATGAAATATAGTTAATGTCAGTAGTCAAACATATCTTGGGTTATTGCTTTATCGGAACTTAAAAGGCTGTAGCTGTAGCTGTTATAATGAGATGTCAAACAATGGTAAGTATTGTGAGGGTGAATACGCCAGACACGGATCAAATGATCATCACATGATGAGGTCCTTTGCTTTTGAGAATAGCACTGGTCTTTTAAATACAATTATAGTAAAATGACTTTATAGTTTACGTGATGTAATCTTTGAATATCTTTGACGGGAGCAGAGGATCTTCTTCACTACAGCACTGGATTATTTTACCAGGATTTTACTATATTACAGCATAGGTAATGAAAAGCACAATTATTTCTGAATGCACTACATTATTCTGCTGTTTTAGAATTTGTATATCGTTTTAACCTAAAATGGCAAATTAACTTTACTGTACCACTTCTTTGCAGAATTGTTTTAGAATGAAGAGGTCTGGTGTGCGGGTGTGAGCCATGAACTCGGTGTCCCCCAGTGCTGCTCAGTATGTGGGGGGTGTGATGCAGGATGAGCCTCTGGACATCCACAGGCATCAGGGCAGTCATGGACCCAGGCCTGACCCCACACGCGATGCAGCTGAAGAACCCGATGAAGTGGATAAACTCAAGGCTAAATTTGTTTCAGTTTGGAACAATGTAAAATATGGTCAGTTTCAATAAGATTTTTTAAGAGAATTCTTTTTGTCACTTTCTTCAGCTAAACTGGGTTATGGATTGTATTGGATTGGATTTCAGAAACATGACCCTAATTATGGTACAAATGTCTATCTCTCCCCCCCACAAGGCTGGACAATAAAGACTAAAACATCATTCAATAAAACCTCTCCAATCCACATCCTGGGGCAGTCGTTTCTCCTCAACAGTGAGGGTAAGGTTTAAGAGCTTTATTTGTACCACAGTGCACTCAGAAACAGGTTAATGGCTATAAAAAATGTGAATTATGAATTAAAAAATACATTAAAGAATAAAGATAGTAAAATTATTTAGCTAATTATATTGTGTCTCCAATAATTTACACGTAAAACCAAACTAATACATCCTAACGTGTTTTTCAGATGAAGTAGAGCGATTTCGTTTGGCTTTTGTATCTCGAATTTGGATGACCTACAGAAAGGAGTTTCCGCAACTAGAGGGCACGTCTTGGACATCAGACTGTGGCTGGGGCTGCATGCTGCGTAGTGGACAGATGATGCTGGCACAGGGGCTTTTGATCCATTTGATGCCCAGAGGTTTGTCGTAGATGTTAATTCTTGATAACATGAATTTATATCACATCGGGTAACTCTTTGAATATGGATCCTTTTTAGATTGGACTTGGCCTGATGCTCATCCACTAACTGATGTGGATTTTGAAGTTTTCCGTCCTCAGTCTCCAGTCCGAGCTGCTGGTATTCCCATTCCCTCATTTGCTGCTTCTCGAATGCAAAACACCCCTGAGAAAAGAAGTGAAAATATGGCCAAAATGAGCCAGAAGAACAGACCCGAGTACACCAGGGATAAGCAAGTAGAGCCCATCCACCACAAGCTGCTGGCATGGTTTGAGGACCAACCATGCGCAGCTTTTGGAGTGCATGAATTGGTGGAAGTTGGCAAGAGTTCAGGGAAAAAAGCAGGTGACTGGTATGGTCCCTCTATTGTGGCACACATACTTCGGTGAGGAAAATCAGTGTTCTCTAGTAAATAAACTTTAAGTCAATGTATTTTTATTTTTATTTTTATTTTTAGGAAAGCTGTTTCAAAAACCTCAGTGGTCCATAACTTGGCTGTTTATGTGGCTCAGGATTGTACTGGTGAGTTGCTTAAGATGAATGCTGAAGTTATGTTAAAAGTACATGTGTATGCTTCTATTGCAGTGTACAAAGGAGATGTGATCCACCAATGTGATCTGTCACAAAGTCAACCTCAGTCTAACCACTCATGGACGTCGGTAATCATACTCGTACCTGTTCGCTTGGGGAGTGAGGCTCTAAATCCTTCCTACATTGAATGTGTAAAGGTCTGTATTAGTTTTTACATTCTGTTATTACCCGCCTTCGTGTACATTAACATGGTTTCTTTTTAATCCAGAATATTCTACAACTTGAGTGTTGTATTGGTATCATTGGAGGCAAGCCCAAACACTCACTCTACTTCATTGGCTTTCAAGGTGAGGGGTCACTACTAATTTAAAAGTAGATAAATATGTCATTCATTTTCTAATATGATGTGAAAATAAATCTCTGGCAGATGAACATTTACTTTATCTGGATCCTCATTATTGTCAACCTGTGGTAGATTTCACTGATGTTAACTTTTCTCCAGAGGTTTGTACAGTTAAAATGTATGACTAAAAGATATTTACAAAAAACTTTTCATTTTTGTAATCTGCTCTCTCCTCTGCAGTCATTCCACTGTAGTTCACCCAAAAAGATGCCATTTAATCGTATGGATCCGAGCTGCACCATCGGCTTCTATGCCAAAACCAAAAAGGACTTCGAATCACTCTGTTCTGCTGTTAATGTGGTGAGTTGCTCCTCTGTATCTTAAAGTATGGTATTGTTCATGATCCACAGAACAATAAATAGGCCCAGTACATGCCAGATCAACTTTTTTATTTATTTATGATTTTAAAAGAACATTTTCTAAGTCAATGGGACTGTGCGATAGTGTGCTGAGAGCAGCATGAGCCAAGATTGACAATGTTCAATCTCTGAGGTCAATGGGTGGTGTGGTAGCACGACTGACACCATGGTGCTAGGGTCACAGGCAGGTCAGAGGAGCCCATCTCATTGTTGAAGAACTTTGTTAGTGCAAAAAAAGCCACTGTCCATCACTTCTATCACTCTGGCCAATGCCTGATTTATACCCTCTCTCTACCCTGACTCTTCTGACCTGACACCAAGTTTTTCTTTTCTGAATCTGATGATGATTCTCCAGTCTTGCTCTCCATTTTTGCGTGAAGGGAAAATAAATAACGCCTGAGGATTGACCTGGCTGGTCAGACTAGACTCAGCACATAGCAGACATAAACTTTCTATGTGTTTAGACATGAGTAAGACCTTGCGTATAAGCTAACATTGTTTTTTCCCTTTAGGCTCTCACATCATCAAAAGAGAACTATTCCATCTTCACATTTGTGGAAGGGCGTAGTCAGGACTATGGACTGGAGGACCACAGCAGCAATCACAGTATTCCTATAGCCCACATTTTTCCTCATCATACTGTTGAAAACAATAGAAGAAACAGTGATGAGTTTGTCTTCCTGTAAAGCACTGTGGACACTATTTTATTTAAAAGAAAGGGGATAATGTCCCAGCTCGGCACGTCTTTGTATCGTTTGCTTTGTGTTGTGTGGAGCTGGAGCTGGAGTGGACAATGTCTACCAACCTCTCATCTAAAGAATTGTAGAAATTATGTACAAAATGTTTATTTGGATGCTAATTTTTAAAAACTGGAGCTGTTCGTTGTTGCTGATGTTCAGTACTGGCCATATTCTTGTAAATATTGTGTTATGTACATTGCATTGTGTGTATGTATAATATATATATAATTTTTTATATATATATATAATATATATAATTTCATTTCATTTCATTTCATGTCTGCTTGAGAGTGTACATATTTCTTTCCTGTGATACATGTGTGGGTTTGTGATATTTCAAAATAATTTTTCCCCCCTAACAGGTCAGAACTTGTGGGCATCTCTGTTAGGTTTTCAACGTTTTTTTTTTTTTTTATAATTTATTCATATAAAATATGTCAAATCTACTGACATTTCTGATTTAAGGTGGAATGATGTGAATGATGTGAATGTAACAAACCATTCAATAAATATGTTGGAAGTATACCTAATAATGTTGTAGAATAACATTTCCTATGCCACACAGACGTTCCCTTAACCGAATGTTCATATTGATATAAAACATAATAAAGTCTGTCCCTTTGTGGATGCACTTCTCCCTGTCACTGTACACGCATGCGCAGTAGCTGCCCGTCGTGACTAGACATTCGGTCATAAGCGGTGCAGGGGGGCGCTCGAGCCGCGTCGCTGGTGCAAATCAAAGCTTGGAGGCAGATTACAAAGTGGGTGAGTAGTCTAATTGCAACTACCGAGTCTTCGGTTAGTCAGCCACTACGTAAACTCGTCAGCGCTGAAAATACGCAAGACCGATGGTCAGGGATGCGGGTAGGTCAGTCGCATTAAGCACAGTCCGCCATTCCCCTTTTATATTTAAGAAGGAAACCCCTCTTTTGGTTATTGGGAGAAACATAAGAGCAGAGCAGTGCCGGTAAAGATGCTCTTCTGCTCGAGCTGCTCTTGAACCTCAGACAGCTGCAGACTCTCCGTGGTTCTGGTGCAGCGCAGCAGCATCTGCACATACAGACTCACCCACATTCTGCAAAGGAAGCATCTGTTCATAACTTAGATACTACACATTTAAATCACATGAGCATGGATTGTATTCAAAGGAACCATGCTGCTTTGGTATTTATCATTCTTTTATCTTCATGTCCCCAGGTCTCTGTTGAGACAGGAGCAGGTGTCCCAGGTTGATGTCCACACCAGAACCTCCTATGGGAGGCAGCTCCCGCCCCGGGCCTTCCCCTGGTCCGGGGCCTTCTCCTGGGGCTATGCTGGGGCCCAGCCCTGGGCCCTCACCTGGCTCCTCTGGTCATTCCCAACCTGGACCATCTGGATACACCCAGGACAACGTGCACACTCTGCACAAAGTGAGCTGCCCCCCTATTCCATGATCCTCATCGATGATTATTTATTCATTGCCTAATATCCCTATATTTTAAGGAACTATTTATTTTTGATTCATGATAGAATTTAGCAAGGACATTTTAGGCTTTTTTTGTCATGGAAAAAAATCTATGAACTAATTTTATTTCTTCCCACAGCCTGTGGAAAGCATGCATGACAAGACCACAAATGAAGATGGTCGTTACAGTCAGATGAAGGGTCTGACAATGAGGCAGGGTGGACACAGTGGCATGGGCCCCCCTCCCAGTCCTTTGGACCAGCACTCACAAGGTAATCATGCTTCATCTGTTTGAGAGCCAGTCTAACATGTGACAGACACATTTATGGTCATGATAACCTCATAAATAATAGTGCAGTTAAACATAAAATATATTACAATTTAGTTGTAGTCTGGTGTTTGCTGTAATCAGTTTTGTTTTCCAGGTTATCATTCTCCTTTAGGTGGTTCGGACCACTCCAGCCCCATCCCGTCCAATGGGCCGCCCTCTGGCCCTCTGATGTCGTCATCATCATCCTCTTCAGGGGGGCTAAGCACCGCCTCTACTCCTCTAGATGGTGGAGAACAACACTCTCTAGGTCCCACTAATCGTCCTGGGCCTCCAGGAAGCTCTGGACCAGGTCCCAATCCTGCTCCAAGTATTGGCTCCCTGGGACCAGGTCTGGAGCCTGCTGGCCCTTCTGTACCCGGGGGTCCCACTCCCTTCAACCAGAACCAACTTCACCAGCTGCGGGCACAGATCATGGCATACAAGATGTTGGCTCGTGGCCAGCCTCTTTCTGAACACCTGCAGATGGCCGTCCAGGGCAAAAGGCCAATGCCAAGCCTGCCCCCTGGGGCAGGAGGGGGGCCTGGTGTGGGACCACCCGGTCCTATGGGGCCCAGCTTCAGTCGAGCCCACGGTGAGCCATCCTTTAGACTTAGTCTTGAGTGATATGTAAACATGTAATGATAATAATAGAACATATAATACTATTCAACAACTAAAACTACCTCACATGACCTTAAATGGCTTTCATAATAACTTAAATGCCATGAATAAAACAGAAACATTCATTTATCCATTTTGTTCCACTTTATCCGATACTGGGTAGCAGGGGCAGCAGTCAGCAGAGACGTCCAGACTTCCGTCAAACTGCTTTTATTAAGGCCCACTTTGTCTCTTTATGCAACATTTTAAAAAGCATTCTGGGTGTTGTTATTGGACTAAAAGATAATTAAAAAGTAATTAAAAATATCCACAAACCTGATTTGTACCTGCTTGAATTCATGGAATTGTTCCTTTGACCATAATCATCTACTGTATGGCTTTGAAGTAATCCTTGGAGAATGTTCCTAAGTATGACTGTTTCTTGTTCCATGGAATCATGTGGGTGGAACGCTTGCTCCAGAAAGTTGTACAGTATTGTTTAAAAAAACATACAGTGATGAATGTGCTCGGTTTATTTAAGTATAGAATAGTTTAAAACAATAATACCCAGTAAATCACAGTAATGTGTAACTTGTTCCAATAGGAATGATGGGCCCCAACATGCCTCCCCCTGGTCCTTCAGGAGCACCATCTGGGATGCAAGGACAAAACATGAATGGACCTCCAAAATCCTGGCCTGAAGGTTCATTTTTCAAAATTGACGAATGAAAAGTTGCTAGGATCATGCTCATGATTTATTTCCCCACCATGTCCAGGCCCCATGGCAAATGCTGCAGCTCCTTCCAATGCACCACAGAAGCTGATCCCACCACAACCGACTGGACGGCCGTCTCCTGCTCCCCCCTCTGTTCCCCCCGCGGCCTCCCCTGTGATGCCCCCACAGACCCAGTCCCCTGGTCAGCCAGCTCAGCCGATCCCAATGATGCCTTACCATGCCAAGCAGAACCGCATCACACCCATCCAGAAACCGTGTGGCCTGGACCCAGTGGAGATCTTGCAGGAGAGGGAGTACAGGCAAGTGGTCTGATGCCTCATACATTGTTAAGTTTATTGTCTTGATTATTTTAACCATTGAGAAAGCAGGTAATGATAACTTTTGTTTTACTTCCGTGATTTAGATTACAGGCTCGTATCACACACCGAATAACTGAGCTTGAAAATCTGCCCGGATCTCTAGCTGGTGATCTTCGAACCAAAGCTACTATTGAACTCAAAGCCCTTCGTCTGCTCAACTTCCAGAGACAGGTACAGAATTATACAAAAAATACCACATTTATTGTATTATCGTTAAAATCACGGCTGTCAAAGTCAATTATCTTGCCTCCCAGGATGATATTTGATTAGTATTAGAACTGGCCCGCACAGAGTCAAAAGAAAATATTGGATTATTCATTTAATGTTCCGGACATGTTTTTTCTCTTTGAAGGAATTTTGTCTGTGAGCCTGTTGAAAAATGCTACCTACTGTAGCATTACTGACAGACCTATACGAAAATATTGGATTATATATTGGCCCTCTGATGTATTTGACTTTGACATCCCTGGTTTAAATACATATATTTTTTAATACACACAGCTGCGGCAAGAAGTGGTGGTGTGCATGCGCCGCGACACAGCTCTGGAGACCGCTCTTGATGCTAAAGCCTATAAGCGGAGCAAACGTCAGTCACTGCGAGAAGCCCGCATCACTGAGAAACTGGAGAAACAGCAAAAGATCGAGCAGGAGCGCAAACGGAGGCAGAAGCATCAGGTAAAACAACGAAAGGAGTCGATTTTTGTTGGGACTTAACTTGATGATGGTGGATCCTTTTTCTTATTCTATTGTAGGAGTACCTCAACAGCATCCTACAACACGCCAAAGACTTCAAAGAGTATCATCGTTCGATCACAGGCAAAATCCAGAAGCTAACCAAAGCTGTAGCCACGTATCACGCCAACACGGAGCGCGAGCAGAAGAAGGAGAACGAGCGCATTGAGAAGGAGAGAATGAGGAGGCTTATGGTAAGGTGTTATGTGAACACCATGAGCATGAGTTTTCCAATGATTTAAAACATGTTTGTGTTCAGGCGGAGGATGAGGAGGGCTATCGTAAACTGATCGACCAGAAGAAAGACAAGCGCCTGGCCTACCTGCTGCAGCAGACCGACGAGTACGTGGCCAACCTCACGGAGCTGGTGCGGGCGCATAAGGCGGCCCAGGCCCTCAAGGAGAAGAAGAAGCGGAGGAAGAGGAAGAAGAAGGTAAGATGCAATTTGCTTGTTATTTTTGAAGAAAGTTTTACAATTATTTTGATAATGGAAATGATTATATTGAAAGCTTGATATTCAATATTGAATAATGTTTGATTTAGCAGATGGAAAATGCTGAGGCCGCTCAAGCTCCTCCTCCGACACTTGGACCAGATGGCGAGGTAATCTCAATTTTTGGCTTCGTTCAGAAAATGTATATAACTCAAATTGTTGTTATTCCAGATTTTGTTTTACTTTTGGTAACTATTGATTTATTTATGTATGTGACCTTGAATATCTCGCTGGTTTGAGGACATCTCTGACATGAAACTTTAGATTAGATGGACTAGTGCTTTCTGACCTCCAAAGGTAGTTCAACAAGCGATTGAGATGTTTATGTAACTTCAAAATATTTGGTTAGAAATACAAAATATTTACTGAATTGTGATGTTTATCAGTTTGAATGCAATAGGAAAAGTGCCCCCCACTTTTATACTTTTCCTGGCAAAAGATTTTACTTGAAATAATAAGTTATGTGTTGAAAATGTTCATAAACATCACCCAAGTTTTAACCCTTTGATGGTGTCCTCAACTATTTGGTAGATGACTTTTGAGCCCCATATCTACGTTAAGCATGCTTGGGACCAAAATCGACTTCTTTGGGACATCTCACTTGTTTATAGGTTTTTACCCTCAAACTGCATCTCAAACATCTGGTAAAGGCCAATAGTTTAAAAAAAACAAACTTGGGGTTAAAAAAAAATTTTTTTAGAACTTGCGTATTATTAATTCAATTCAATTTTATTTATAGAGCCCTTTACAACACTCAAGGCGACCAAAGTGCTGTACAGTAAAATTACATAAAATCCATTCAAACAATATAACAGTTAAAAAGCATAAAAAGGTGTCACAGTGCTAATTAGTGCTCCAACATATTAAAAAATCAATACAATTAAATAATAATAATCAATCAGAATTATGTTTTGGTCATGTTCCGCTTATTATTCTCACGTACACCTTTGAACCTGCCCTTGTCTTCCTCCGCAGCCTCTGGACGAGACGAGTCAGATGAGTGATCTCCCGGTCAAAGTCATCCATGTAGACAGCGGGAATATTCTGTCCGGAGTTGATGCCCCAAGAGCCGGGCAGCTTGAGACGTGGCTGGAAATGAACCCGGGGTTAGTAACACTTTGTTTTGTAAGATTCCAGGGTAATAGAATAAATAATCAATGATAAATACTCTTTGCATGTTGTTTTTTGTTTCTTGTTTTACAGTTATGAGGTGGCTCCGCGCTCCGACAGTGAAGATAGTGAGGAGGAGGAGGAAGAGGAGGTACTTCTATTGTTTTTGTTATTTAAGGAAACTTTATTCAGGTGCAAAATTACTTGAATTCAGGTTACTAGTTCTAGATCTATGTATAGATTAAAGCTGGGCTACCTAACTTTTTAATCCATAAATAGTGTACTCAAAAAACTCAAAACAACTTTCCTGAAAGTAAAATGTTGTTAACAAATCAGCCCACAACATTATGTCTTCCTCTAATTATAGAAAAAGGTTCTGTGAGTCACTATTTGACAGTTAGGGCTGAGAGCTCATTGGCTGAATGAGGCTGGTCCTCTCTTTTTTCTCTTTTCTCTCTGAAAAAGCTGGGCAAAACAAAAATACATGCATGTGACGTTATTGTATGGTACAAGTTTTATGTTTTGGAAGTAGGAACCCCAGCTTTAATAGATGTATGTATTTTAAAAGTATATTATTGTATTTTCTTATGTGATACTGTGTGTTCAGCATTGTGATTGTTTTTAAATTTACTATACAAATACATTTTACTTGACTTGACAATGAATATACCAAAGTTATTTTTCTTACTACATTGAGCGTTATGTGTTGAGTGTCAAACTTCTACAAACAAGTCAAAAGGTGTATGCTCATCTCTGCTGAAATGAAAGACAAAATCCCTAATTCCAGTCTTTGAAATCCTGTGTAGCGTGTATCTTCTGTGCAGACTTCTGTTGGGCTGTTACAGGATGAAGAAGAAGAGCCTCAGCCCTCGACGGCACAAGTAGAGGAGAAGAAGATCAGTCACCCAGACTGTGAGGACGTGTCCGAGGTGGACGTGCGGCACATCATTGAGTGAGAACAACATGAACGCACACAAACACGCACACATCACACTGTGGTAGAAACACGGGGGTTTGTGGTCGTGTCCACAGGAACGCCAAGCAGGATGTGGACGACGAGTACAGCGGGGCGGCTTTTGAGCGTGGTCTGCAGTCCTACTACGCCGTGGCTCACGCGGTCACGGAGAAAGTGGAAAAACAGTCCACACTTTTGGTCAACGGACAACTCAAACAATATCAGGTACAAAAGGATTTTTTATTTATCAATCCAGAGCATTTGTGGCTTGGTTCTATCTGCTGCACGTTATTAAAGGGTGGTAATCACTTTCACACACTAACCCTCGATAAACATGCCCCAAACTGAATTAAAGCATTAGATCAGGCCAATTTATACAATATTGGCTGTGCCTTAATTTCTTTTCATTGATATGCTTCCATGGCATGTTATTCCTCATTCTACCTGAAGTAATTACATTCAGAAAATGAGATCAGGTAGATGGAAAATAGCTGAAAAAGAATACCCAAACACTCAATTATTTATAAAAAAATACAGTCATGATGTAAAAAAAAGGTAAATGATGATCTATAATAGTGGTGTTAAACTCATTATGGTCTGGGGTCAAATAAAAGAAACAGGAGCGCTTGTTGGGGCCAGAAGTATGAAAGTGGTAAAAAATATTTAAATTCACTGTGTTAGAGAATATTATCTAGTTTTGATTCAACCAAAAACTGGGACAAACATCAATAAGAGATGTAGGGAAAGACCATTAGTTTAAAAAATTAAAAAGTATCTATAACTTCACATGTAAATTCATATTTTAGAACAGATTCATGTATTTGGTTGTTTTGCTGAGACATATCGCCCAATCTCTCAAGTCTATCCTTTTCATACAATTTAGATGGATTTTTGTGATGTAAATGTACAGATTATTTAATTTGGCAAAAACCATTATTCTGAGAAGGAGTGGGGAAAATGGGGAGTTAATTATAGTGTTAAAAATTAGCATGGTCTTGCTATAACATTAAAGGCAGTGCATCTGGTCTCTCCCGTGTAACTGTTGTGTCCATATCCAATAAATACTGTACATAAATAACCTGTCACCTTCCTTTGCCTTTTCAGATTAAAGGGCTGGAGTGGCTTGTGTCGCTTTACAATAATAATCTGAATGGAATCTTGGCGGATGAGATGGGTTTGGGCAAAACTATCCAAACCATTGCACTCATCACTTACCTCATGGACCACAAGCGGCTCAATGGACCTTACCTCATCATTGTCCCGCTCTCGTGAGTCACAAACACATTTCCAATCACGACGCTGTGTATTAAAAGAGAAACTTAAATTGCACATTCTTTTGGCAGCACTCTTTCCAACTGGGTGTATGAGTTTGACAAGTGGGCCCCCACAGTCGTCAAAGTATCGTATAAGGTATGCAAAAACGCACTCTGAGAAGTGAATGTGCTTTCTGACATATATCGGTATTTTTAGGGGTCACCTGCCGCCAGACGAGCCTTTGTTCCACAGCTACGGAGCGGGAAGTTTAACGTTTTACTCACAACATACGAGTATATCATCAAAGACAAGCAAGTACTGGCAAAAGTAAGAATATCAGAGCGTACCATTAAACATTTCTCAGCAATGTTGCATGTCCATTGCTTGCTTTTTTAATTTGTTTTGAATTTTTGGTCCCCACCCCTGCAAAAAACCATCTTTATTTTGGCTCATCTGACCGCCTTGTGCGCTGCGTCTCAGCGTTGTCTTCTAGGTGCAGCCTTACATTGATGTGCCTCTGTCTTCTTTGGCCGCATGTAGTCATATATGCTCCCTGACTGGACTGCAAGGTGCGTATTGTGTTGTATTGTAAGAAGGACCACCCTCATGGTTCCTGGAGGCTTGTGTTGGCGACAATATCATGAGAACAATGTGGAAAAGAGGGCTCCCAAAATGCTGTATACTGCAAAACCATGTATTCCATGTGTTTCTGGAGTCACCTTGTCAAATACATTGACAAATATGCAATCTTATCCACAAAATGGCTTTCTTAATGGCTGTTTTTGTTTTGTGTTTGGTTGTGCTCATCTAGTCTGTAACACAGAGTCTGTTAAATTTGTCAAGATGCTATTTGCTGTATTTTTGCTATTTGTGTGATTTATTTCTTGTTGTTTATGTTTTATTTAGATCCGATGGAAGTACATGGTTGTGGACGAGGGACACCGTATGAAGAACCACCACTGTAAACTGACCCAGATCCTAAACACGCACTACCTGGCCCCTCGCCGCATCCTGCTCACGGGCACGCCGCTGCAGAACAAGCTGCCCGAGCTCTGGGCCCTGCTCAACTTCCTCCTGCCCACCATCTTCAAGAGCTGCACCACGTTTGAGCAGTGGTTCAACGCCCCCTTTGCCATGACTGGAGAGAAGGTAGAGGCTATTCTGCATTTTGTACGTTTTGTGTTTTGTGACCAATAACAAACTACAAAAAGTAAAATAAATCATTCAAGGAAAAAATGTCGTACCCACACTCACCCCCGCTGTCTCCATTGAATATAAGTTACAATAATGAATCAAAAAAGAATAATACAAATACAACATTAAAGAGGATAATGTTGGCCCAAAGTATACTAGAAACTATTTCCACTCCTTAAAGAACTTGCTTTAAATGAGCAGCATGGATAAATCTGGCCAAAAGTGGTACTGCACTCTCCATAATATATAATATATATAATAACCATAATAAGTGAATAAGAGTTTTGTCAACAAGTCAACCAACACCTTTTTCACAAAGATAGAAATCCTGGTTTTATTTCTTGTTTTGTCATTAATGATTTGAGAATCAGAAGACCTTTTTTCTGCAGCCACAATTTACAATACGGTGAGTTCTGGCAACCCGGTTTACGAACTTTCTGATTTGTAAAACGATGGAGAATGGGACATCACAATGAAAACAATTTACTAATTTTGTATTTCAAATATCTCGCCTGAACTACTGTTATCAGTTAAAGATGTATTCAAAAAGAGCATGTTTTATTAATGCCTTTTGAGATACATGAAACATGAAAATCTTTCATATTGCTGTTTTAAGGAGGCCAAAAAGCAGGAGCTATATAAAATGGTAGGGCTTTGTCACAGAAGCCAGTCTTTCGAAACAAGATACCTGAAATGTAAATTAACTGACCAAATAGAAAATGACGTAGAGTGCATGAAACCTTATCCTCGGGTCTGTCTCGTGGTAGATCATGGCGATCTATCACCTGAGTTTGTCTTGGCTCTTTCTTTTTTTATGTATAGCAAAGTTCACAAACATAATTACCAGACTAACATTCTAACTAACCCTCAGCAGCTGAACTGAATCTTCATCATTGAAAAGATCAGCACTAACAATAAAACAGCAAAGTGATGGAGGCACTTTGGACAAAAAGAGACGTAAGCAGGACTCCTGTTCTTCAGACTCAAGTGTCCCCGCATGTGTATGCGTGTGCGTGCACGTGTGTAGCTCGACGCACACACACACAGCTGGTGTAGCGCTTGTGAGACACTGCTTGCGAGTCCGCGGCCAGACCGAGTCCCTGCCAGACCGAGTCCGCATTTGCGGTTCGCAGAGTGCAGGGTGAGGTTGAATGTATAGCAAAGTTCACAAACATAATTACCACACTGCTTTTGATCCAGCCCTGTTCTGGATCAAAAGCAGCTTCAGGCTTCTACATTGGGCACTTCTCCCGCACTCGCGGACAGTGAACCTCATCGTCACAGACAGAGAGCTATGACTCTGACTCTAGATAAAGCCTGACCGCGCAGATCTACCGCGGTCCATACACTTCGTTTGTGCGGCACAGGACCCTGTTATCATTTTGTGCAGGACAACGTTTTCTGTGCGCTGAGACCATGTATGTTTTATAATAAGACCCCAAAAGAACAGCGCGATTGCGCACGCATGAGGGGACAGCCCATCAGTGACATTGAAGAAGCAAAAAAATATTCATTATATAAGACAAGAGTGCTGCCACACAGAGTGGATAGTGGGAGCACTGGAAGTATTTTTTCAGCCTTTAAACCTCAGAGTTTCTCAAATGGAGTCGGGTCTGTTTCTGTGTGCAGCCTGAGTTTCCCAGTGCAGTGCACTGACAGATTAGAACATACGTAGCTGTTACATGTGTTGAATGGTGATAGATCCACAATACTTTTCTCTGATTACTCACATTTTACGAGGCTCAGGGGAAACGCGTTTCTTGACACTGGCTACAGGCTTCACTGATCACTTTTCAGAGAGCGCTCACAGTTATTATCATAGATAGATGATAGATAGAGTTTGGCGCCTTGCTATTTTAAGTGCAGGTGGAAGATGAGAGAGATGAGGGTCACGTGCTGCTGCTGTGGAGGCGAGGAGGAGGCGCGCCGTGTGAACATCTAATCATATATTAATACACTTTTAAAGGCTTTGGTTTGAATATCAATGTTAAGCACTTTTTTGAAGAGGGAATAAAAGTATCAATCATTAAAAAAATTGAGAAAAATCATGCAAACCTTCTTAGGGCGGGGCAGGTCCTGGGCCAATCAGAAAAGTGGGCGGACCTGGGACCACCCTGGCCCTAATGTGCCTACGTCACTGCTCAGCAAGTGGATTGGACCACTATGAGAGCATATTACATACAAGTAGAAGTTAATCTGAAATTGAGTTTGGGGGGATAATCTTGATAAACGTTTTCCCAGCCTCAATGTGTGGTTTTTATTTTTTTCATCTATGAAAATGAATCTCTCTATCTTAAGGTGGACCTAAATGAAGAGGAGACTATTCTGATTATCCGCCGTCTTCACAAAGTTCTTCGCCCGTTCTTGTTGCGCCGATTAAAAAAAGAAGTGGAGGCACAACTTCCAGAGAAGGCAAGCTTTTCATTCCTTACCTTAGCATAAAGAGTGAGTATTTATAAATAACATTTCAACATTCGATTTCAGGTGGAGTATGTCATCAAGTGCGACATGTCGTCCCTCCAGAGAGTTCTGTACAGACACATGCAGGCCAAGGGCGTCCTGCTCACAGACGGATCTGAGAAAGACAAGAAGGTCCGTATTTGCTTATGTTACATCTTAGTGATGTTTAATGTTCTTTATCCTGTTCTATCTGTGTGATGTCCAGGGCAAAGGGGGCACAAAGACTCTAATGAACACCATTATGCAGCTGCGGAAGATTTGTAACCACCCATATATGTTCCAGCAGATAGAGGTAAGGGAAGAACATTTCACTTTGCATTTTCAGATGATCTATATTGATTAACATTTTCTAGGAGTCTTTTTCTGAGCATTTAGGATTCTCAGGTGGAATAGTCCAGGGGTAAGTTCCTAGAGAGCATTGCCTTTTGTTGATCTTGAACATACTATGTTTTGATGCTGCTCTCTGCCCTGACCAGGGCTGACCTGTACCGCGCTTCTGGAAAGTTTGAAGTGTTAGATCGTATCCTGCCCAAACTCAGAGCCACAAACCACAAGGTGCTGCTCTTCTGTCAGATGACCACTCTGATGACCATCATGGAGGACTACTTTGCATATCGCACCTTCAAGTATCTGCGCCTAGATGGTGATTTCTGTTGTTTGTTGATTAATACTGTATGCTAACTGATCTTCTGATAAATAAACTTTCTGTTCCGTTTTTGTAGGAACCACAAAGGCTGAAGACAGAGGAATGCTGCTGAAGACATTTAATGACCCAGAGTGCGAGTACTTCATCTTCCTCCTCAGTACCAGAGCAGGAGGCCTGGGCCTCAACCTGCAGTCTGCCGACACTGTCATTATATTTGACTCAGACTGGAACCCTCACCAGGTGCCACTTTACCTGTCTCTTTTTCTGTATGTCTTTGAGTTGATAAATATTGAGAAAGATTTTACCAGCATGTGTTGTACAGGATCTGCAGGCCCAGGACCGGGCCCACAGAATTGGTCAACAAAACGAGGTGCGTGTCCTGCGCCTCTGCACTATCAACAGTGTGGAGGAAAAGATTTTAGCTGCTGCCAAATACAAACTGAACGTGGACCAGAAGGTGATCCAGGCTGGCATGTTCGATCAGAAGTCCTCCAGCCACGAGCGGAGAGCCTTTCTGCAAGCCATTCTGGAGCATGAGGAACAAGACGAGGTCTGGGGTCAGGAACAGTGTCTCCGCATAAATGTGTGTGTGCACCAACAATACACAGCATATTAACAATGCTTTTATTATTCTGCTGCCAATGTTTGTTTATTGTATTCAGGAGGAAGATGAAGTGCCAGATGATGAGACCGTCAACCAGATGATTGCGAGGAGCGAGGAGGAATTTGATTTATTTATGGTGAGCCACTGCAAACGCTCATTCTCTAAAGCAGTGGTTCCCAAAGTGGGGGTCCCGACCCCCCGGGGGGTCGCGGGAACCCCTGGGGGGGTCGCAAGATGATTTCCACACACAAAAAAAAGATTTTTTGCTCAAAAAAAAAAAATCTTTTTTTTTGAGCAAATATAAAGCCCATAAATATTTATTTAGCATTTGATTTGTTTCAAAAGGACTACTTGTTAAATTGTGTTTGGAGACTATAATATATTTTAATAACGTTAGTAATTTTGTCCCAGTCATTGCAGCGTCAATCAAAATCATCACGTAACACAGCTCACATCATGCGCAGCGGCAAAGCGTGTCCTGCTGTTGTTTGCTAAAACTAAAGGTGTTTGGAGGCTACAAATAAATAATACCTGCTTTAAAATGAAACGTGGTTAATATCCACAACAGAAAAACCCGGAGGGGGAGAAAAGTCACTTGTATCAGGGGTCAGGCTGATGGTGCGAAGAGAGGGAGGGAGGGCAAAGGAGGGAGAGAGGGCAGCGGAGGGAGGGAGGGCGGAGGGAGGGACAGCGGAGGGAGGGAGGGAGGGAGGGAGGGAGGTAGAACAGCGCAGTAACTTTGGAAAGAGAAGCCGCGGGGATGAACCGCATAAAGTAACAGCAGAAAGCGGCCGCCCGCTTTTAATGTGCGGACCTCTTTACCGCTGACTCCGGAAAGCCGGCCCACTTTACCGCGGTAGGAGAACAGTGAGGGCGAGCCGCAAGAAATGCGCTCCACTTCTGCTGAGGAGGGAGCCCACCAAGCCCATCACTGTGTCACTACATGAGTAAAAATATGCAAGCCTCCTTTTTTGGGCTGGACAGTGCAGCTCGGTAGTGGCGTGAGTCTCTAGAAAGCGTTACTCCGTATCAAGGAAATACATGCTCATTTCATGTGACGAAAGGGCTGTTGGGGGGGGTCGCGGGTTAGCAGGGCCTTTATGATGGGGGTCGCGGGCTAAAAACTTTGGGAACCCCTGCTCTAAAGTTCAACTGTGCATAGACAGGACCGTTGGTAGTTGATTTGTGTTAGTTCTCTCAATGATGTGGTGTTTTGTTTCTTCCGATACAGCGCATGGATCTTGACCGGCGCCGAGAAGAAGCCCGTAATCCTCGCCGTAAACCGCGTCTGATGGAGGAAGACGAGCTCCCCACCTGGATCATGAAGGACGACGCAGAGGTGGAGCGCCTGACCTACGAGGAAGAGGAGGAGAAGATGTTTGGCCGGGGGTCCAGGCAGCGGAAAGAAGTTGACTACAGTGACTCACTGACTGAAAAACAGTGGCTCAAGGTCAATAGTAAAGCCTGTAAGAGTCAAATACAGACTTCTGGTCTTTTGTCAATGGAAATGTTTATCACAGGCAATAGAGGAAGGCACCTTAGACGAAGTGGAGGACGACGTAAAACATAAAAAACCAACACGCAAAAGGAAGAGGGAGCATGACCCGGATCTGTCTGGACCCTCATCCTCCGGGAGCCGCGGCCGCGGGGATGATGACTGTAAGCGGCAGAGGAGGAGAGGGAGACCTCCTGTTGAAAAGCTCTCTCCAAATCCTCCAGCTCTCACCAAGAAGATGAAGAAGATTGTAGACGCGGTCATCAAGTACAAAGACAGGTACTCTTTTATTCTCTCCATTTGTAAGAATAACATGTAGCACAGGACTTTGAGCTCCTGTGGTTCCCCCTGTGGTTCCTCCTGTGGTTCCTCCTGTGGTTCCCCCTGTGGTTCCTCCTGTGGTTCCTCCTGTGGTTCCCCCTGTGGTCCCTCCTGTGGTTCCTCCTGTGGTTCCCCCTGTGGTTCCCCCTGTGGTCCCTCCTGTGGTTCCTCCTGTGGTTCCCCCTGTGGTTCCCCCTGTGGTTCCTCCTGTGGTTCCCCCTGTGGTTCCTCCTGTGGTTCCCCCTGTGGTCCCTCCTGTGGTCCCTCCTGTGGTTCCTCCTGCAGTGCGAGCGGGAGGCAGCTGAGTGAAGTATTTATCCAACTTCCGTCTCGGAAAGAGTTGCCAGAGTACTATGAACTTATTCGCAAACCTGTGGATTTCAGAAAGATCAAGGTAAATTTTACATAATTTCATATTTTAATCCTTAACAAAATGTTTATGTAACTGTATGTTTCAAATTGTAGGAGAGGATCAAGGGCCATCGATACCGCACTCTGGCCGACCTGGAGAGAGACGTCATGCTCCTGTTTCAAAATGCTCAAACCTTTAATCTGGAGGGCTCACTCGTGAGAACCACACACACAATGACTTTAGAAAACATATTGTTATGTGCCCCAGGATTGCTATGGAAAGGTTGTTGGAAACATCTTACTTTTCAAAGTATTTTTTCTATATTCAATAGTTGTCACTACCATTTTGTGAGGGCGGTTAGAGTAGCTCACTGTCTCCCTTTATAATTATGTTTTCTTTTTTCCATCATGAGAGCAGATTTACGAAGACTCGATTGTCCTTCAGTCAGTGTATACAAGTCTGAGGCAGAAGATCGAGAAGGAGGAGGACAGTGAGGGAGAGTACAGCGAGGAAGATGACGATGACCAAGACGAAGGATCTGAATCTGAAAGTAAGATACTGAATGTGTACTTTTAACCAATAGTTAACTGACTATAGATTACTTTAAATGACTTTAATACCCAGCTCGTTCAGTCAAAGTGAAGATCCGCTTGGGGAGGAAAGACAAAGGCAGTGACAAAGGAAAAGGACGCAGTCGACGACCTGGGCGAACTCGAGCCAAACCAGTGGTGAGCGATGATGACTCTGATGAAGAGCAAGAGGAGGTATACACTGACCACTGATTTAAGTTGAAAAAGTCTTATTTCCATTGAGTAAACCTTCTATTGTCTCTGGTCTTAAAGGAGCGGAGCCCCAGTGCCACTGAAGATGAGACTTAGCTCTACTGTGATAAAATGGTACTGTATTTCATAGAGCTTGCATTCATAGTGGGCCGGGCATCGTGACGTGGGCTGTGTCCACTTGTTAAAAATCATAATAAAGAGTAATTCTTATTGCAGTAGTCATCTACAGATTAATGATCACTGCACTTTGAAGTTAAAGACATGATTACAGTGAAAATAATACGCATTGTGATTTGGAAATATTTTTTAATACTTTCTATTAGATTTAAACAAATTCTATCAGTCCACAAGGGAAATTATTGTCAAACAATAGTGCTAAAGCTTTACTAACTGTGTGCTAGACAAATGATTAATTACAATAATTCTTTCTCCTGTTATCAGTAGCAGTAATGTTTGTTTAATTAGTTGTTGCAGCGCTCACATGGAGTGTGACCGGTACAGGGTAGAGCTGTGTTTCCACAGTTTGCAACAGTGTGTTGCAACAGTTTTGTGTCGTTCAGCCTCTGGAGCAGCTGTAATTACTGATGTGTGGACATCACATATTTGTGACCAGTGCTTCGTTTGACCTGTGGTTTTTGGATACTAAGAAGCAAGTTGAGCAACTCCATTTGACTGAATGTTTTAGGTTGATCCTAAGTCATTATGTACGCAACTGTATATAAAGTATGTCCACTTTTCTGCTGCTTCTCTATCATTATTCAATCCCAACTGCTGATTGTACATGGGACTCATTTTCTTACAGTTTTATCATTAGTTACTTCCCTGTTTTGTGGTGATTTCATAAGATTTATGAGCTGTTTGATGTACATCAGAACTCTATTATTTATTAATTTCCAAGAAAATGGCCAGAGAGACAGTGGCTCTTCTCTGTTGTGAAAGGCTGATGGTGTTTGATATTTTATAGTCACTTTTAGATAATGTTGTCGCACGTGTGTGCAGCGCAGCTTCAGCACTGTACCTTTTAATTGACATAAAGAAAAAAGAGCATTCAACCAAAGCATTCATGTTTTCTTCAAAACTTCTATCTGTCTGTTCTGTTGTAGTGTGTTAATGTTTCTGCAGCTCAAGTGTATTAAAGCATCACAATTCACACAATAATAACGCTTTGGTTTGCATTTGTCTGGATCTGTAGTACTTTTCTCCTCCACTGAGAGGAGACATGACACTGTCCCCTCGTACACCACCAATTAACTACTAAATATAAGAAGACATTTTCTTTTCTTCTTTCATTGATATCTTAGTTCATTTGTACATTATGGCCGTATACATTTGCTCCTATACACAAACTCTAAACATGTTGTCGCTGCTTCTTTATTATTGTGACCTCAGTAAGGTCAAATGTAAACATGGGGGTTTTTTTGGGGGCAAGTGCAGAGTGTGGTGCAGACCACACTGAGGCCTGTGTCCGTGTGGGGCAGCTACACACTTTCTCAGAACTAACTCCCAAGAATCTAAAACCATAAATATGTTTTGCAGTTGGCTATTCAACGTACTGTGGCAAAGTAGAAACATGTTTACAGCAGTTCTAGAATAGTAAATGTGGGCTAGCATTTATTCATATTTCATCATAAAGACATTTTATTTATTGTCATGTTTGCTTGGATGCTGTAGGTCACTTGAACATTCTTGGGTTCATCTTTATGAAGAACAGTAAGATTTATACCAATACAGCACAAACATCAAAGGAGGGTTCGACACAGGAACATTGGTCGTTATCTCAACAAATCAGTCCTTGTGCTGAGCTTTTGTGACTCACTGAGTATAATGCGTCCTGTTTTCTTTACTCACTCTTTTTGCTTGTGGCAGGTCCTTAACTCAGTGCTCAGTCAGACAATGACAACTGTGATACTAGTGATGTGTCCAGATCAATATGCAACCCTGCCACTACGTCAGGATTCTCCAAATGCCTCTGACAAACCTCTCTGCCTTCACCTTTCACACGTCATGCTCTTTTCAGAACCAAGACTTGATAAGAACATTTTCTTCCATTGTGACTCAAAGTAAATCTGCATTCACTGCAGCAGGAACAGGTCCTCACATTGTATAATATCTCACCATACTTAGAAAATAAAGTTGACCAAGAACAATGTAGATATAGTGTGGGTTATTAATAAGTTAGGCCCAAAGGGGTGTCTAATCCTCTTTCTGCAAACATTTCAAAAATAACATGACATTTAAAACATCGTCAAGGAATAGGCCAGAAATGTGTGCATTTGTTTTGATGAAATTAATGAGATGATCTGCCTAATACGGCAGATCATCTCATTAATTTATCTTCTATTGTTCAAGATTAAAATTAAGAGATCCTTTATTCGTCCCACAGCGGGGAAATTTCAGTGTTGCATCACAAGTTACAGAACAGTAGTACACACAGCATAGGATTAATGGACAATAGCTGTACTAATTAAGATAAAACAAAATCTCTAACTCAAGAAACAAGTATAACATCTCAATCTTGAACACAATAATAATAATAAAAATAATATTAAAGTACTGTATTCTAGTGCAAGCAATATGTAGTTCTATGTACATCTGTACATCTGTACATTAGCAGCAGTATGTTTACATACATATACATACATATGTACATTAGCAGCATGAGGCTCTGGACATTTATGTTATCATAAATATGCTCATTTGCTTAAGTTTGACTGTACACATTTCCTGTTGATGCGCAGTGATATGTATCTAAATATATATATATACATAGGCTTACATAGGCATAGTGACTCCTCCTCTTGTCCAACCAGGGCCTTCCTCTCATTTAAAACATCAGACCACTGTGCGTAGCGCCGCCTCCCGCAGCTTCCCTGTAGAAAACGCGCTCCGTTCCTCAATCCCGTACTGTCATCTCCGTGTGAAACGTCGCGGAAGTGTGCCAGCTTTTTCCTCTTCACGCGGTTTCCACTTTCAGGCACCAAAGGACCATGTTTGGGTCTCGGAGAGGACTTGACGAGCTGCTGCTGTGGTGCGGCTGTCTGCTGATGCTTCTACACAGAGTGGCAGGTAAAGACAATATTGCTTTTTTGTTGTATCACTCTGTATTTACATCAGCTCCTGAGAATGTGTGAATCTACGTCATTCAGCCTGCAGGTGCATTCACACGATGGCTGTACTAATATAAACTTTCTTTTAATAAATAACACGTTTTTATTTAGAGATTGCAAGTAAAATGTTGTGAATTAATCGGCTCACAAAATGTTGTCTTCCTCTTTATGATAAAACAATAGCATCTTTTGCATACTTGTAAGATCCCTGCGAGTCACTATTTGACTGAGAGTGGAAAAACTGAGTGAGGGCGGTCCTCGTTTTACTTTTTATCTCAAAAAAGACGGATCTAAACATGTGAGGGAAGCCAACATACATGCATGTAAAAACTAGTGATGGAGAGCTGGGAACTAGTTGGATGGATGAATATTTATTTTGTATTTATTTTTTACATATAGTTACATTTGCAGTGGTCTGAGAATTGCGTACCCAAGCTTTAAATCTATGGCATTTCTCCTACACGCGAAGATGGGTGTGATACTGTCCAAATGCCAAACATGCCTGACAGTTGCTTGGTTTTGACGTTTCCTGTATGAATGAATGGGGTCTCCGCACGGGCCGCTGATTGGCTGCGTGCTTCCGGAGAGTGCTGAGCAGCCAATCACATGCAGCCTTTTGAGCTGGCGGCTTCAAGTTTCGTTCGATGTGAGAAAGTAGAAACGGGCTGCAGTCAGTTCCTCTGGTAACTATATCTGCTCAGAGTTTGTCAAATGAATTGCAATGAATTAAAACAATAATTTCTCAAAGTAAATGACCTTCAGAAAGTCAGATCAACATGAACTATTAAGGGACTTTGGTGGTAGCTAAATGGGTTCATGTGTAAATTAAATGCAAGAACTTTTTGTAAGGTAACCATAAATGTGCCAAAAAAATGAAGATTGGTGTTGAGTTGCATCAGTGAACCACATTTATTTTGTTGGTTGGTTCTCATATTCTGCACAAGTTTTGTCTAGTTTGTCTGATCATTCAAGTAAATCAGTTCTAAGCCAGGACTGGTTTTAGATGGGACTACATTGTTTTTGTGAAGAAGGTCAATGTGGATTAAAACTACCGATTCAACAAATATGTAGCCCAGATTGAGAAACATTTAATTCATTAAATGGATTTAAAAACTCGGCAACAGTTTCCCCTATAATCCATGTGGAATGTGTGGTGTGTACACATTTGTAAGTAAAAATGGCTTGAAGAGGACTCCTCCTTGTACTTTCTGCATTGATGCAAGAGATACCTGGCATTCTTATTCATACACACAGGTACAGGTGTGGTTTACTGAATCACACCCTGGGTTTAACCTGGTCAAGATTAATCAAACAAATCAAAGTAAAGTTAAAGGCTGTCGTACAATACAGTTAAACTGACCTTGACTCTATTGAAAGTAATAATCCTTTGCTCATTCATTCAAGTTGTGGTGGTTTTGACCCATTTATTGATTCCACTCGTTGACTTAAGAACGGGCTTTTAAAGGGCATGGAATTAACCTACTTTCCACTGTTTCTACTGTATTCTGCCTCTTACAGTCGGGGGACAAAGTAATTTCCTCATTTACAGGAAGTGGGTAGCTCATGAAGTTTCAAGGCTGATTCTCAGCCTCTTGAAGCAGCTGGGGGAGTCAGCTTTGGAAACTCTCGTGGAAGAAACTGTGTGTCATCACACAGTAACCTCAAGACTGGGGATTTCGGGAAGCACGAAGTGTTGGAGAAGTCTAGTTCTGCAAAATCCTGGTCACTTTATTAATCAATGGTCTGGCTGTAATTTCAGTATGTGTCACAATGGTGGGACACTTCATAGGTTTAGTGGTTTTGGTTTCTGTGGTGATGCTTTTGGAAGGAAACGCCTTGGGACCAATCAGCGACTGGTGGTGTGATGGTACAACTCCTCCCTGCTATTGTCTTAATGAGATATATACTTCTTCAGGCCCCAGGTCACACTGCAGAGAACAATGCTCAGGTGTTGGCACATCCACAGCCTCAACCTGCTCAACTCGCTGTGACGTCATCAGTCACAGAGCCGGTCCTGGGACGACTTTGCCTTTAGCACGGGTCACTGTACCATCAGCAGCTTCTGACCATATGGAAGATCACTGTTACAGAGCAGCGTAATTTTAAATTTTTCAATTCAACTTTATTACGGACTCAAGGTCCAAAAAAGACAGCGACATCACAAACAACATTAAACTACAAACAAATAAATTACACAGTCCCTTTAAAAAGACAGCTATACCAGTGCCTCCACATTAGCGACTGATAGCGAATGGCACTACAGGTGACATCAACCAATGAACCAATGACTGTATTAACAGACTTATTCAAACGGCATATAAAACGGTACATAAGCGTCCGCAGTGTGGCTTGCAGCGTGTTTATTCCAGCAGTGACAAACATCTCACTCGCACTGGTCCATCTCGGCCTCCTGAGAAGCACACGCAGAGCGTCGTTATAGGCCACCTGCAACCTTTGGAAAATAATGCCAAGCGTTCTATTGTTATGTCTATTATATTAAATATTTACTGATTCAGAGTCAAATTCTACCATTGTGGAAGGATGAGACAATTAATTGGGGGAGAACATGTATTTAGTAACGAAATACTTTTTAATGCAGGTATTTAATCTTCTGTAACATTCTGTGGTTCACTCATGGAATTCTTTCATGCTCATTTGCATAATGTAAATATGCCCTGTAGGTCTAGAACAAGTTGGTTTTTGCACCCATTGCAATGCTTTTTTGTTAGTTATAATATGTCTTTTTCTTTTCTAAAATATCTGAATTACAAAAAGCACAGATGGAAATATAAACGTATTCCAAATACAGTTACTCAAAATGGTGTTCTAAATACTGACCCAAATTATAAAGAAAAATATACTAATTGTATACTATATTTGTGACAAATGTTTGTACATTTTTCAATCTGATTAAAATATTGGCCAATTGTTCAATAATATATGGACAGAATATACTTTGTTGTCTGTACCTCTTCTTTGCAATAATGGGAATGTTTCCCTTTTGTCTAAGGGGATAAGATATACCTTTTATTTGTCTCGCAGTGGAGAAATTTCACACGTTTTTTTTAATGACAAATTGTCTCTTAATTCTGTTTTTAGATTATTTGGTTTAGTTTGATAACAACAGTATATTGTGCATCAATGTTGATCTGCCTCGGACCTGCTTAGTGCACAGAAGACTCCATCATATTTCAGAGAGCATCATGTTTCAGAAGTGACGCAGTGGTACAATCTGCCTCTCGCTCATGACGAAGCTTATTATTCTACTGTATATTATCTACTTTTGACTCACACATCGTTAACAATGTTTGTTCCTCTTATCTTAATTATCACACTAACTTCAGTAGCTATTGATTCCTCACCTGTCGTATGTGTAATTTTCTGTAGAATATTAACTCCCCTCGAGGCCAAGGGGTTTGTGTGTCGAGGCTTATGTTACCAGATCTCTGTCATGAATAGTAGAGTGTAACCCGAATACTGTGATCCAATGTTATGTCAAATCAACGTAAGCCATGCACATGTTGAAGCATCAGTAAGTTATAGAGTTGTGTATTTTGATTGTTCGCAGACGCTGCAGCCGACTGTCGTTCAAACCAGCTGAAGTGCGGTAATGGGAGGTGTGTCACGCTCAGGTGGATCTGCGACGGAAGAGACGACTGCGGAGACGGGACCGACGAGCTCCCAGCCACTTGCGGTCTGTACTGCTGCACCTGTTCATACAATAACCCACCCGTGTATACGTGTTGTGTACAGTTCAAAATGACTGCTTAACATGTGCACTTAGTTAATGATTACATGTGTTTATGGCGCTGGTTTGTTGGTTATGACTCACATTTGCTTTTATAATCACAGCAAACAAAAACTGTTCGGAATCGGAGTTTAACTGCGGCCTTCCCCTGAACCAGTGTATACCAGGAAGCTGGCATTGTGACGGTAACGCCGACTGCAAGAACGGGGCTGATGAGAAAAACTGCAGTAAGTTTAGTCTAAGGATGTATACTTGTACAGTATATTTAACATACATGTTAACATGCCTGTTAGGACTGGGTGTCACGCATAGATACTCCACTTTCTATTCAATATGATACAATATATTTCCGAGCAATTTGATACATTTCAGTAATACTTGTTTTTTGGGGTGAGCCTCATATCAAAATTGTTGTTTAAAGTTGGTTGGATGCCCAGGCTGCATTTTGTCTGCCTTTTAAAATATGAGATATTATAACGGAACTTGAAACTCAGTTTTGTAACAAGTAAAAGCGATGTGTAAAAATCATTTGGAGCAGTTAAATCTTTCAGATGCAATGGACAACTCTTAACCATGAATAGCACATGACCAAGATCTATAGTGTAAGAAAACAAGTTGTCATGTTGTGATTGCCATTACTGCTTAAACAGATACAAGTAAATCAGAGCAGCAGAGATATGGTTGGATTGGCGGGCTCCCTCTTGCCAAGCGGCCTCAACACCTCGTTTTTAACGCACCACACAGCAAGCATATACACTGTTTTTAATGCACTGCACTATGTAGGGTCTACATACATAACCATGTTAACATTAAATAAACAGCTTTGGGTAAAAATGGCAGTGACAACAAGACCTAAGAACATCATTGGTGCTAAATCAGCATTTAAAATTACTATTCATGGAGACGAGTGTAAATTGTATATCTGAGAGAAATATGCCTGTATATCATTTGCACTCCTGTAAAGAGAAAAGTTTGTAACAAGGGGTAGGAAGCATAAGTTTCACTTCTACCTACTCCTTTTCGAATTGTGCATATATATGTTTATATGTTTCCTCTTTTCTTTTTTTTTTTTTTGTATTGCGCATGTAATTCGAAATAAACACACTACTACTACTACTACTACAATAATTTTGCGTTGTCGTTGGCAAATTCTTCCCAAACTAAGATACAGTAAGCTAACTACTCTTCTCGATCTTGAAACTCAAATTAGAATGTAGCATTTTTTTTTACACAATTATGATGGACTCAGGCTTTGTCTGGCAAAACAAAACAAAAAAAATCTGTTACCCAGCCTAAAAATATAGTTTATTTTACTTTATTAATCCTCTGTTTTGCCCCTATGTGGTCAGCTGCCAAAATATGCAAAGACAACCAGTTCAAGTGCACAAACGGCGAGTGCATCTCCAAGGCGTTCGTGTGTGACAAGGATAACGACTGCTCTGACGGTTCAGACGAGTCGTCCTGCCCCAAGCCCACCTGTGGCCCCAACTCCTTCCAGTGCAACAACACCAAGTGCATCCCGTTGCTGTGGCGATGTGACGGGGATGCGGACTGCGAGGACGGCTCCGATGAGGAGGCGGGGACGTGCGCGGGACAAGAGCCGGAGAAGAAGCAGTGCGGCGTGCATCAGTTCCAGTGCGCGGACGGCGAGTGCATTCACCGTATCTGGCGGTGCGACGGTGGTGCGGACTGTGGCGATGAATCTGATGAAGTCAACTGCAGTAAGTCATGATGTTAATATAATTTTAATGCAAAGGATTGACCCATTTTTTTGGACCAATATTTTACTAAACTTTTAAAATATCGGATAATTCAAACCTTGTTCTTAGGCCGCTATACTGCCATGGTATACATAATTTTATAGATGGATAGAAGATTTTCTCAGATTAGCAACCACATCATTAATATTACTCAAGCCAAAAAACAATCAACTAAAATTACAAGAACATTTCTACAACTAATTGTGCTCATACTAAAATGGAATAATAAGTAGTAATGAGTTCATATTATCTACATAGAGTAAAAGCGCTAAACTAACCACAGATGCAAAGGATAAGCTCTAAAATGCTGAATATATTGGTATTCACATGTTCCACTTATTCCAATCGATCCATCAAGGTTATCTGCAACTGCCTCTAAGAATGTCCTACTTTCCAACTAGCGTGGCTATAATAAGAATAAAAAACAGCCTTTTTAAATCGTCCATCAGCGAGACTAGTTAATTCAACCTCTGATGTTTTGGATTACTATTTGACATATTTTTATTCCTAATTTCTATTGCTAATTTCCTAATTTCTATTCCTGTGTCAACTGTCTAATACGGATGACACGACATTTCTACTCACATGTTTCTCTTTGTATCTTTAAACCTAGGATTGCTAATCACAAGTAAATTTAACTATTAAAAAAATCTATCTAACGAGGGTCTGGCTTTACGAGTGAATCTTCAGTTTATTTTTAATTTTCTAATTTTTTATCTTTAATTAATTTGTAATAATCTCATCGTTCCCCTGTTGCAGCTCGGCCCACATGTCGCCCTGACGAGTTCCAGTGCAACGACGGTGCGTGTGTTCATGGGAGCCGTCAGTGCAACAAAGTGTTTGACTGCAGAGACCAGAGCGACGAGGCTGGCTGTGAAACAGGTGATTAAACTGATAGTTGTTTTATTTTCTAGACTATACATTGAGAAAGGACTTTTGAATAATGGCATCGTTGTGCAAATAACTAAGGCCTTCTCCTGTCCATAGAAAATGAATGCGAGGGGCCCACAAAGTTTAAATGTAAAACTGGGGGGTGCATCGGTGCAGAGAAGGTGTGTGACGCAAGGAACGACTGCAAAGATGGCTCCGATGAACCAGCGGAGTGTAGTATGTATTTGTTTTGTAGACACTTAAAAAAGCGTTAAAACAAATATCATCCTTTTAATCCTTTTGTAAACCAACAATGCGAACGTTTATTGTTACAGATCAGAATGAATGCTCCACGGAAAATGGCGGCTGTTCGCACATTTGTAACGATCTGAGAGTTGGCTTTAATTGCTCATGTCCAGGAGGATACAGTCTGGACACAGATGAAAAGACATGCAAAGGTAAAGCCTAGTACATGAAATTATTTATTTAAGCAAAAATCTCATCACCTGTGATCTTTGCAGATATCGATGAGTGCGTCACACCAGACACATGTAGCCAAATTTGCATCAATTTTGAGGGTGGCTACAGGTGTGACTGTATGCAAGGCTACGAAATCGACCCTGCAACGAGCACATGCAAAGCCGTATCAGGTGGGGATTGAGTTGTATGTGGAGGCAGATGCTCTTGTATAACAACCTTAGATTAAACCAATACTTTTCTGCTGATCTCCAGGATCTGGCCCCACACTCTACTTCACCAGTCGACACGAGCTGAGACTGATGACAGTGGACCGCAAAGAATACATCCGCCTGATCCCACAGCTCAAGAATGCAGTCGCTCTGGATGTGCACATACCCTCAAATACCATCTTTTGGTCAGACCTCTCCCTCAAGACAATTTTCAGGTAAAACAACCTCAGCTATGTCTATCCATCACTTTTCTTAATCAACCAAGCGACCCAACCGATTAAATGTTTTATTATGTGCAAATTATACAAAACACACAATAGTATCCCAAAGTTGGTTTTCATATGTGGAGCTGTTAACAAGTGATTTCCATAGAGCACAAGTTTAGGGACAGCAAAGTAACAATATGTTTACCTAGTCTAATGTACATAACTCTACTTTCCCCTCCCCTCAGCACCCGCATAGATACTGCCAGTGACGCTTCAACTCACACTGAAGTGATTGGCAGTGATATTGAAGCCCCAGAAGGGATTGCAGTAGACTGGATTCACGGCAACATTTACTGGACAGACAGTGAATTGAAAACCATCTCTGTGGCAACCACTGATGGAAGCAAGAGGAAAACCCTGATCTCCGACCATTTGGAGAAGCCCAGAGCCATTACAGTGGACCCAGTCAATAAGTAAGAACATCAGCTTTTGAATTACGCTTACGCATTACGAATTGTGATTGGAATTACATATACGTGTGTTCTCTCTCTAGCTTCATGTATTGGACTGACTGGGGGGAAGAGGCTAAGATTGAGAAGAGTGGGTTGAATGGAGGAGACCGCTTGGCCATAGTGACGGACAACATTATGTGGCCCAACGGCATCACTCTTGGTAAATACAAGCGTGTTATTGATAGATAGATAATATTTATTTCAAACCTGTACAATCCTCACTGCAAAAAAATCAACATAACAGACAGATATAAAAGTGCATGGTTTGAAAAGGGGGTGGATGGAGCAAACGCTTATAGGATTCCAAACCCCCTCACACATTCAACACAAAGTACAGTACAAGAACCGTATACATTCAGGCTCATTCATGAACAGCTGTAAACTTGTACAGTACATAGAGTGAAACAATATGACATGACCAGAGACAAGACAACACACACCCACGCACACACACACAACACTCCAGACAGAGGCCCAAACACTCTCTGACCCTACACCGACATTGCCGTGTTTTTGAGCACACTACCAATTTTAGCCCGCTCACTCGTGTCTCTGCATTTCCAATCAGACATGGTTAACCAGCGTTTGTACTGGGTCGACTCCAAGCTGCACACACTCTCCAGTGTCGATGTCAGCGGGGGGTCAAGACACATGCTCATTTTTGACGAGAAGCACCTTTTACATCCCATGTCTCTGGCAGTTTTTGAGGTTCGTACCTGTTGTTCCAAAATTCCATTGCTACTTCTATAGTGTGTAATCATTCAGTCGACTGTGGAAGGACGATGCAGTATTGAACTACCTGTACTTTAATCTTTTTTTCATGTTCAGGAGAAGGTATTCTGGACGGACATTGGAACTAGTGCGGTGTACAGTGCTAATCGCTTGACCGGAGGAGACATCACAGAGCTGGCAAGGGACCTCAATCATCCTGAAGACATTGTCGTTTTTCACACACTCAAGCAAACTAATGGTATGTTCATCTTTGTGTTAATAGTGTTGACTGAACAATGTTAGCTAAATTAAAGTTGTTTTTTAAATTATTTTTTTAAGACTTACCCTAACCCTAAATCTATATACATATTGCAATTTCAACAGACCTAGTTGCTTTTCTTGTTGTTGTTGGAAAAAAGGGTGACATTTATTGAACAGGAAGTTTCATTACAGCTTCCTAGCAACATTGGGATTTTATAGCTCCTGAGTTGACTGTGTCGCTTGTGTAATCTGCCTTTTGTGGGTTAATTTACAGCCCGGCCCCATGTACTCTGTAACTTTTTAACTAAAATTGTGATTGGGTTTGTGATACCTTTGTTTGAACGTCTCTTTGCATTGTTGTTCAGTAGCGTCATACATTCTCTCCGTGCCATTTATTAAAGGTTCAAACTGGTGCCAAACGAGTGAGCTACTGAATGGAGGCTGCGAGTTCCTGTGCCTCCCTGCTCCTCGGATCAACAGCCGCTCGCCCCAGTACACCTGCGCCTGTCCGGATCACTCCGCCATGGCCGCTGATAACAGGAAGTGTGTCGCAGGTATATTTTACAACCCGGTTTTTGAAATGAATAAAACGACACGATAAGAAATCCCTTTATCTAACTCAACATGTTTTTCATTTTTAGTTCAACCTCCTGTGACCAGTCCTGCAGCAATCCCTAATGTTCCCACCACTCAAGCACCAACGCAGCCTTCTACTACTACTACTACTACTACTACTACAACTACAACTACTACCACTGCTGCAACTCCCAATGCTTCAACAATACTTGAACCAGCTCAAGGTAGAAGATGTTCTGTCATATAGTTATTGGCCTAAACCTAATTTACTTTTTGAATCAACTTTTGATCTCTCTAAATGTTGGCTCTTCAAGTGCCAGAGTCTTGTCCAAAATCTTTAGTGAAATTGGCATGAATGGACAATGCTGATCCGTTAGCTCTATGAAGCCTGGTGAAGGAAGTTTGGCTCCCATACACTTTGATTATCATTAAAACGTAAATCTTTCCCACTTTGTAACCATTTATGTCACACTCAGCATTCACTTTAAATTTTCGAATGATTTTGGGTTTGGCTAAAGCCAGTAGCTGGTTGAATGAGCGAGGCCTCACTCCTGATTGGCCGTTTGGTTGCTGGGTAGTTGCTATTCGAGAACATGGAGCTCAAGAGTCTACTCAAGAGTCGGCTCAAGTTCAAGGAAAACGCTTGTACGTCAGCACTCAGTCCGTCCACTCCTTTATACGTGCTATGGGTGGGGCCCAGAAACAGAACATTAGTCGGAGCTCCACCCTGACTACTAAAAAGGGGAATTGTAGATAAAAATGAAATGAGTTGGCTCCTATTAGAAATTCTGATACTTTGTTATTATAAACGGGTTTATCGGTACCTGAGTGGATTTATATTATCAACATGGAATTAACACTTTTTATATAACTTTTTTTTTGGAAATATGCTTCAGTCATTTGATTTGAACCTGTATTTATCTTAAATGTGTTTGAAAAAGTCTCTAACAATGGATTTTTGACTAATATTTTAACAAGTGGTAAAATGGTGGTTATAGCCAAAGATAAGTGAAATGTTGAACTACTTTTGGCTGATTTTGTGTTTTTTGTGTTTTTGTTTTTTTTCAATTTAGTGAATCACAAATTGTCTGGATTGCCCACTGAAGACAAGCCTTCCCATCCAGTCGGCGCATACATAGCTGTGCCCCTATGTAAGTAATTATGAAAACGCAGCAGCATTATCTGATGAAATCGCCTCACTAACGGGTTTCCATTTCCCCTCAGTGGTAATGTCACTGCTGATCTTTGGGGCAGTGCTGCTATGGAGAAACTGGCGTCTGAAAAACACAAACACCATCCATTTTGTCAACCCAGTGTACCAGAAAACCACAGAAGACGAGATGCACATTTGTCAAAACTCCACCCAGGGCTTCGTCTATCCAGAGGTAATGTCACTTGTTTATTCATCAACCATTACTACACTGGCCTGTTCAGCTACAACTGGATTTTACTCTTATTATTATTAAAAAAATATATTGTCAGGCAATTGATAAAATATATAAGCTTTCACATTTCCAGGGGTTTGATCATTTTAAATCCTCTGAAAAGGATCTAATATTACTGAATTGTATATACAGTAACATTATTGACAAGGTCCAGATAAGAAAGACATCACAAAAACAATAATCATTAAAAAAAAAATAAGCATACATATTTACAGCAGACTACTGTACCAGTGACACTGATGTAAATAATAAAACATTGGAAGAGTATAATGTGAGAGGATGACATACTTTCCCCTGCATATTTGATTATCTATTAAATACCTTTTCATAAGAATGTCGATTTTATAACCAATGCAAAGTCATTCTTGTATCATGTTCAGCGGTTGGTGTGCCACATGGTTTTTGTCACTGAAAAAGGAACACTGCTCAATCTCAGCTGTGAAAGGGGAATTGTTGACACCCAAAATGTAGTGGTCCTTCTACCTTCAATAGACCCTATCCCCAGACTCAGAACTACAGTATATCCCCCTTTCTATATCTCTGTGAAATGTTGGACTTTGAGTTTGATCTTTGTCTGTGAAGAGGTTGTTCCCACTTATGATTAGAGTAAATGAGTCATCAGAGTTTAAAACTACAGCACTTGTTTGTTACAGGCTATATACAGACAAGAACAGTGATCGCATTATGGTAGAACAAACAAAGGACAATGTAGAAAATGGTAAAGGAAACATTTTATTGCACAAACCAGAGTATTGCACATGCCCTGACTGTCCTGATATCACACCGTCCTCTATTGCACAGCCCATATTGCACGTATTACAAATAATGTAAAATGCAAAGTGTATAATTGGTTGTTCTCCGCATTCACTAACTACTACTTTCTGCGCAGAGGACAATGCTAAGTATGGACGACTTGGACATTGCGTGATGGAGATGCTGTCTGACGTGAACGCGGTGGATACAGATGAAGAAGCAAAGTCACTTTCTTCTTGCGCTGCTTGAAAAAGGGTGAAACTCGCACGCTCGCTGACCTCACGACACTGTCCCGTCCAACATGTCTGAACCAAAGAAAACTGAAGAAGAAGAAAAGACTTTTGGGATTGTTTTAAAGAGACGTGCGATTGTTTCTCTCTCTATGAAGGCAAAGTGTTGTTGTAACCTGTTTGGAAGTTAATATATTTAAGTTTTGTCACTCTTGTTCACTGAAAAGCCTTGATGTCTGTTGTGTGCCTTCTACTGCACTCCACAATGTTTGCCTTATTGAGCCAACCTGTTACTACCTTCACAAAATCGTGGTATAGAATGACGTTTACTTTGGATTGGCTGCTGCTTGCACCAAAATGAAGAGCTATATAATAATATTTAAAGAACGTATACTGAATATTTTGAAGCTATTTGCAAAGATCTGCCTGGCATTGTAGATAATGTATGTGTATATATGTAATGTACATTTGTGGGCTTTTATATTTGTAATCACGTTTATGTAAATAAGTTTTATTTATTGAGATTCGTTTTGTTTACTGTTGTACATGAAGATATACCACACTGTGCCTGCAAGTTTTGTTCACTTTCTGGTTGCTTTTACAGAACTGTATTGCTTAATTACTGAGAATTCATTTCAGAAATATGTCTTTTATGCAGTTTATTTTTTGTTTTTTCAGATTGACGCTGCACACATTACCTTAGCACTATTCGCTCTGCTGTTTTAAATTGCATATTTTGTGGAAATAAAGAGATTTATTGCATTTGAGTATTTTATTTTATCAGTTTGACCTGTAGATCAATCATGGATAGTATTGTAGCGATGATGCTAGCAAGAGATGGGGTGAACTTTTAACTGGTTTATTTCACATCATAGACTTGAACGTGTTTGGTATGTGTAGAAAGTGCTGGCCTTTTTATATGAGAGGACGACATCGGGAAGTGCACCTACGAATGTCGTCACTGATGAAATATGAGTGAACGTGTGTGTGTACACCAATATAACATTTTTATTTAACCAGGAAAGTCCCATTGAGATTCTTTTTCATGGGAGTCCTGAACAAGATACAGCAAAAGTCACACATAAAACTACGAATTATAAAAACTGTTACATATCAATGAGGATGTCTCAAGTGCTCTCAATCTGGATTTAAAAGCATTCAATGAAAAAAGTTCAGATAATTTACAGTCTTTGCAAAAGGACCATGTAAGAGGAGTAGCATATTCAATATTCTTTATTCCCAATTCTGTGGGGCAAAAGGAACAGACCAACAAAAGATCATTTGAACGCTAACCATAAGAACCAACATCTCTGTGTGAATAAATCACAGTCATAAGAGGGCAGTAGACCAAGCATAGCCTGATAAACGCCTCTTCGATCTCATCCCACAATCATTTACTAATACACCTTCGTCATTTGTTTTTCCAACAGGGCATCTAGTTTTACTCATGCAAAGCAAACATTGCATACGACCAATTGTTATCACTACGCAGGATCCCATTTGTCAAAGTTGTGGCATGTTGTGGAGCAGGTGCAGACGCATTCCACCATTTGTCCCGCGCGTGGACCGGGAAGTGTGCACATCTTTTGTCCCTTTCAACATATGTGGATGTTTATTCTTCTCTGTGTAGTACGCTGTTATTATGAGCTACCCCCCATGAGGCAAGGGATGATGCTCTGAAGACTTGAGTGAGACACCAGACACCTGCTGCATCTCACCTCACATTTGCATCTGCACATGCGCCGCGCCCCATTGGCCAGGTGGCAGGCGAAAGGTGGAGCTTCGCATCACACCACTGCGACGTAGGCAAACAGGAGTGGCCTTTCCAAAGTGCCGATGGAGGTGATGGTTACAGGACAAATCCCCTTGGCAGGTTACCAAGCTACGATGAGGCGAAAACAATCGTCTGTTTGCAAATAACATGAGGACAGTCTGGAGACAGGTGTGGTGTCGCAGGCCCAGGGATGTAACAGAGCCTCCATATTGTGTCAAAGTATTTCTTTACATTTTATGGGGAAAAAAAACTTGTACCATACTCTAATAACTCTATCTGCTGGAAACCATACCAGAAACTCACACCTCAGCCCATCACCACATTTCACACTAATATCTGTTTCTCTGCCTGAAACAAAGAAAACCAGACGGGCATACTTGTAATTTATTATACGTATTAGAATGTCACAAATAGAAAAAAATGCGGTCAAAGTTATGTTCACAAACATGGTTAAATATTTCAAAAACATTTGTTTTTTATATGTTGGGTTTAAAAATTGAGTTTAGCTTGTGTATAATATATGTGGGTGTGTGCATGCTAAATTAGGTTAGAGTTTTTTTTTTTTTTGATTGTCTAATTAATACTGGTGAAACTCATAAAATGGGTTAGGGTTATACAATTTCTGTAATTCAACTGAAATGTGAAATCAATATCTAAACTCATCACATAAGAAGGGACAAACGCCCAGCCTTAGTTTGTTATAATGTTGATGATCATGGCTTACATTCCATCTTTCTCAGGTGTTTTATTTACTCAGCATTGTAACTAAAAACTTGATATATTTCCCTTTGCGTGTAATGAGTCATCTTTTATTTTCACATTATTAGTTTAATGACAGAAGTAATTGGACTATTGAACAATATTATTTAATATGAATCAATTTCCCCTGTAAGCATAAACTGTATAGATAGAAACCCTCACTTTTTACATTGAACTGTGTTAATCCTCCTTTACTTGTGATTGCGAGTTTATTATCCATATACTTGGCTAACAATGGTTTCTACAGGTGAAGGGTATTTGATCATGTGCATGAGCTTAATGGATTAAAGACACCAAAGCATGTGGTCAGTGACTTGAAGGAACATGTGTAGGACAAAGGACATAGCCATCTAAAAAGATCCAGTGTATTGTTTTGTTTTTTTTAATGGGAAAAATAATGTCAAGCGGATGCACATTCTACCAAGATTAGATAAGAAAAGACAAAGGTTCAAGAGCAAGGGCAATAATAGTCACAAACTAATGATGGTATGACAGCTTTAGCCGGCAGAGCTTGGTGTTCTGTACAGAAAGCTGGACATGACAAATGAAGATAAAGGGAGTGCTCACATTATGGGGAGTAAATAAGTAAACACACGACCAGATAATCTGTTTGAGAAATACTATTTTTGGGTAACTGCATAAGAATACACTACTCAACCTGGAAACACAAAGGCTTTATCCATGTTTCAATAGAGGACTTTTATTTCAGTAAAAGTATTTTGAGTGCACTGTTCCACTGAGTTTTTAACCTGCAAGTCAGTCTTATCTCTCTATGTTCTATGGCCTAGTCTTTGAAGAGCACAGGATCTGTTTTACTTCTCTCTACTATATAGACATTATATTTTTATATAAAAACATATTATATTATCTCCTGATGCACTCACTTTCACCTCTGTAAAAGTACACTACTCTTGGTGGTTGTTGGAATGCATCCTTGTTGCGGGTATGTTGTTTTATGTGGGTTTTTATTTTTATTTTGTAAAAAAATAAATAAATAATAATTCAAATATGCATGAAAGCATTCTAAGTTAGCCTGGTCGTACCACAGCATGCAGGGAAATGATGATTGACTGGAGTGTACGGATGGCTAAGGCCAGGCTAATTCTAAGTATTCCGAATATAGTACTTTGATTGAACCATAATATAATGCTGCTCATGGCTGACGTTATGGCACAGTATTGCACAACCAGAATAAACTATACCATCTACTAATGTGAATGTGCTTCCTGGACTCTGTGGTGGAGGTGAGGGACAGGAGGGTGCTGGTCAAAGCCACCTCCATCATGAACAACACCTCCCACTGCACAGGACTGTAGAGGAGCTGAGGAGCTCCTCTACAGTCTCAGTGTCTCAGTGCAAGAAGGAGTGCTACCGCAGGGCCTTTTTCCCCACCACTGTCAGACTGTACAATAAGTCACTAATGCACTAGGACTGATAAAATCTGCACTGATTTTGCCACTTTTTTGTATATAATTATATCCTGACATGTACTTTTCTCCAGTGTGAGATCGATAAAGTCTATCTCACTATCTTATCTCATCTTGCAAGTGAATAGCGTGAACCAAGTCTGACAAGTTTTCCTTTATGTTCATAAAGCACTAAGAACACTGGGGACAGCTTTTATACATAACAAAGACAATACAACTGAAGAGTCCTGTAAACGTTGAGGGGGAAGAAACAACAACAACAACATGCTGCCTTTAAGTTACACTTATATTTGTAAGAAAACCCCTCTGAGTCACTATTTTACTCTTTGGGCTGAGAGCTGCTTGACTGAGTTAGGATGGTCTTCTCTTTTTCACTTTTCTGTCTGAAAAAGCGGATCTAAAAATGCCATAAAGTACATGCAAATGCAAACTAGTGACAGAACCAAGATCAATGTTTTGAGTTTGTGGTTTGTGGTAAGCCCAGCTCTTCAATCGTGTGGAAATTGAAGCCGGACCAGCCAGACCAAGTGACCATTTTCCATGTCATGTCTTTGTCTGTGCTGCCCCCTGGTGTCAGAGATGGGTATCACATCTCGCGCTCAGGTGTCCTCTGTCAATGGTTCACCTGGCCGTCATGACGTCATCACAGCTTCAGGAAAAGACGCCCTGGACCCTGCACGGTCACCTTTCACTCGCAAACTCACAAATACGGAATAGTTTAAAATATATGGTGTCGGCATAACTGACTAAAGGTGACTTGATCAACTTCTAAACCTGAAGAGTCTGAAGAGCAAACACGATGTCCGCCTCAGCTGTGTTTGTGTTGGATCTAAAGGGGAAGGTACGTCAACCTGTTGCATTGTACTAAACGCCGTCCGAAGAAACTCTTTTTGCTTTAGAAACTGATCATGTGGAACCGAGGTGAAGTTGGCCGAACGTTTGATATTCGCCTGATATTCGCAAGGGACCGTCTGCAAATTGCAAGAGCTCAAAACGAGACTAAAGACTAAAAATCAACAAAGATATTTTTCCCAGAATTGATGGGTGTAGTAGCTCCCATTTAATGATAGCTAGCTACTACAGCCAAACTTTTGGGAAAAATATGGTTTTCCCCTTCACAGTAACAAAAATGAAATTGGAAAAATTTACTAAAAATCAACAAAGACAGTTTTCCCAGTTTTGATGGGTGTAGTAGCTCCATTTGAGCAATAGCTAGCTACTACAGGCAAGATTTTGGGAAAAATATGGTTTTCCCCTTCACAGTAACGAAACTGAAACTGGAAAAATGTACTAAAAATCAACAAAGACTTTTCCCCCAGTTTTGATGGGTGTAGTAGCTCCCAATGAACAATAGCTAGCTACTACAGGCAAGTATTTGGGAAAAATATTGTTTTCCCCTTCACAGTAACGAAACTGAAACTGGAAAAATGTACTAAAAATCAACAAAGACAGTTTTCCCAGTTTTGATGGGTGTAGTAGCTCCCAGTGAACAATAGCTAGCTACTACAGGCAAGAATTTGGGAAAAATATTGTTTTCCCCTTCACAGTAACGAAACTGAAACTGGAAAAATGTACTAAAAATCAACAAAGACTTTTCCCCCAGATTTGATGGGTGTAGTAGCTCCCAATGAACAATAGCTAGCTACTACAGGCAAGTATTTGGGAAAAATATTGTTTTCCCCTTCACAGTAACGAAACTGAAACTGGAAAAATGTACTAAAAATCAACAAAGACAGTTTTCCCAGTTTTGATGGGTGTAGTAGCTCCCAGTGAACAATAGCTAGCTACTACAGGCAAGAATTTGGGAAAAATATTGTTTTCCCCTTCACAGTAACAGAAATGAAATTGGAAAAATTCACTAAAAATCAACAAAGACTTTTTTCCCAGATTTGATGGGTGTAGTAGCTCCCATTTAATGATAGCTAGCTACTACAGCCAAACTTTTGGGAAAAATATTGTTTTCCCCTTCACAGTAACAGAAATGAAATTGGAAAAATTCACTAAAAATCAACAAAGACTTTTCCCCCAGATTTGATGGGTGTAGTAGCTCCCATTCAATGATAGCTAGCTACTACAGCCAAACTTTTGGGAAAAATATTGTTTTCCCCTTCACAGTAACAGAAATGAAATTGGAAAAATTCACTAAAAATCAACAAAGACTTTTCCCCCAGATTTGATGGGTGTAGTAGCTCCCATTCAATGATAGCTAGCTACTACAGCCAAACTTTTGGGAAAAATATGGGGAGCTTCCCTCTTCATATCATTTGAAATAAGCTGAACCTTCTTTCTCATTTTCATGATGCTCGCACATTATATTATGCTCTATTGTAAAAGTCTTTGGGGATTTTTACGGTGTACCATTTTTATGATTCAGCTCACTAGGGCGGCACGTATGGAGGACCGTGACTGCCAAAACAATAAATATATACAGAAATAAATAAATAAATAAATAAATGTAAAAAAGATAAAATTTGCAAAGAAATGCATGCAATTATGAGAATAAGTCAATTTATTTCTGTATTTATTTATATATATATGTATTTATATATTTATTTATTTATTTATATATATATTTATTTATTTATTTTTGTATTCATTCATACATTTATTTCTGCATTTATACATTTATTTCTCTATTTCTGTATTTATTTTTGTATTTATTTATCTATTTATTTATTTATTTAATTCTCTATTTATTTATTTATTTCTCTATTTATTTATATATTTTTGCATTTATTTATTTATTTTTGCATTTATTTATTTATTTTTGCATTTATTTATTTATTTTTGCATTTATTTATTTATTTATTCATTTATTTATTCATTTCTCTATTTATTCATTTTTTTCTCTATTTATTTATTTATTTCTGTATTTATTTATTTATTTCTGTATTTATTTATTTATTTCTGTATTTATTTCTGTATTTATTTCCGTATTTCTCTTAATGATATGCAAGTCATGGGGCGGGCCGGGATGCCTCTACTGTAAGCTCATTGGTTAATCTTTTTCCTTGCTCCAGAGCTTGTCCAGCATAGGCGATCACTGTGTTCTCGCTATAGCCATATAAATAAACTTATATTTTGTTATATTTGCCTCTGTCTCTCTCCATATCCAAACGAACCTGTGGTCTTGTGGGGATAAACTTCTTAATGGTTCCTTAGTCCTTATTTATTTGTCTTATTGAAAATATAGTGAAATTCTAGCTAAGTGCTTCCGAGCCTATATACCATCGTCCATCGGTGCTTTAATGGGGTGTGTCAGTGTGAGGCTTACACAAATCTAATGAATTAACACATTGCTTTACCAGATGCTGAGGAAACTCAGACAGCCGTGCGTAATTACGCACAGCGCAGAGCCTGTCATGGTCACACATCCCTGTTGCTATTCAGAGCCTTTCACAGTCCAGAATCACAAAGCGCTTCACATTTAAAAATCATACAGATCAAAATGATACAAACACCAGTCAGATTTAAAAGAGGGTCCTCATCATGAGCTGTGATTTATTCGAAGTTTGTGTGTTTCCATTAGACTTTCTCTGATGCTCAAATTTTGAAACATGATCCTCAATGAAAACACAGCTTGTAATTTTGCCAGAGGGAATATGTTTTAAAAAAAAAGTGTAAATATTTTGCGTACGCCTCATTTACACCCTGATTTGGCCGTACGCAAGTTACATGAGGCCCACAGTGTGTGTCTCACACACACAGGCATGGAGTTTACCTCAGTGGTGAGAGGCGAGCCTGGCCCTACTGCGCTCTCCTCCTCTGGGACCTATGGGCCCGGGCATCTGGCTCACACCTCACGAAGTTCACGCTGAACTTTCTTAAAATTAAAAAGGACACTCTGTTGTGAATGTTTTGAGAGCATTGTCAGTCCTTAAGACGAGGAATAGCTGGTTGTTCACGGGGAACGAGCTTCGCGCTGTGTGATATGATCATTGGACAAAATTGTTCAGCCAATAAACGGAACTATATTTGAAGCAACGTATGGAACGCTTAGGGGATTACATTTTCAAAACAAAAAATAGAACGCAACATTTCGTTAATAATGTGTGTATAAAAATGAGAATATTGAAATCATGACTTACAAAAAAGGCTAATGACTTGAGAGGCGAAGAACAAATTTGAGTAGGCCAAGAAAAAAACTGGTAGGCACCGGCCTACCCAGGCCTATGGCGCCGCGGCTGCTGCAGTGCTCTCGAACTGTTTTCTCTGTTTATCGCGGTTTACAAGATTCAAACATATTTAATTTACAATCAACGCGTTTACAGCGGGGAGGATGAGCAAACAATGCGGGCATGAAACATATTCTGCTGTAGCCAACTTGTGATTACCCGCTCTGTTCCTGATTTATATGATGTGTTCATATGAACATATGAAGGGCGCTTTGGGGTGCTCACAAACACCACTGCTCTATACAATCAGTGGTGTAGCCTACGCGATACGCAGGTATACGCCGTATAACCACGAGAAGCCACTACAAATTGGGCAAAGATAGGCTACGTATCACTCATTTGCGCAGTGTTACTTTTGCGCTTTCTGTCCGAGACCAGCCCAAACTCCACAACAAGTAACTATTTCCTCCCATGACACCGAGAGAGGGGACCGGTGGCATTTCATCCCTCTCTCTCTTTCTCAGACACGGTTCCCTAACTGCGCTCGTGCGCCCCCGTGTTGTCTGGGCACAAAATAAAACATAGCTGATATGATAGATGAGTTTTAACGATCATCCTCCGCTCTGAGAATCCACAATTTCGGCCTCTTTATGTCCACTCGGCGTTCGAAGGGTGTGTTTTACACTCAGACACTGGAGCTCATATGTACTTTATAGTAATACTAAATGTGCCCCTGCGTGGATTTCATATGCCGGGACTTTACGTAGCTGATCCAAACGAAAAAAGATATAGTCAACACTACAGTCTCTCGTATGCCTGTCCGCCAGTCTTCTCAGCTCATCGGAAATTTCCCTCCAAAGCGAATCCATTACTATCACGCGTCTTGTTTAGCTAGCCACCAGTTGTTACTGTGGCAGCATAGCACAGCAGTCCCCAACTAGATTATGCTTGAGGTCCAACCTTATAATAGATCCATGGGTCCAACATGCAACCGTTTACCACTCCAAAATGGAGGCTGTTCAGCGACACAGATGCAAAGGATAATTTACTTATTTGCATAAAAAAAACCACACACACACAATGCAATTGTTGCATATGGAAGAATGCTTGAGATTTATATTCTTATTTTTTCGTTCTGACATGGCTATAGCGAGAACACAGTGATCGCCTATGCTGGACAAGCTCTGGAGCAAGGAAAAAGATTAACCAATGAGCTTACAGTAGAGGCATCCCGGCCCGCCCCATGACTTGCATATCATTAAGAGAAATACGGAAATAAATACAGAAATAAATACAGAAATAAATAAATAAATACAGAAATAAATAAATAAATACAGAAATAAATAAATAAATACAGAAATAAATAAATAAATAGAGAAAAAAATGAATAAATAGAGAAATGAATAAATAAATGAAGAAATAAATAAATAAATGCAAAAATAAATAAATAAATGCAAAAATAAATAAATAAATGCAAAAATATAGAAATAAATAGAGAAATAAATAAATAAATAGAGAATTAAATAAATAAATAAATAGATAAATAAATACAAAAATAAATACAGAAATAGAGAAATAAATGTATAAATGCAGAAATAAATGTATGAATGAATACAAAAATAAATAAATAAATATATATATAAATAAATAAATAAATAAATATATAAATACATATATATATATAAATAAATACAGAAATAAATTGACTTATTCTCATAATTGCATGCATTTCTTTGCAAATTTTATCTTTTTTACATTTATTTATTTATTTCTGTATATATTTATTGTTTTGGCAGTCACGGTCCTCCATAGGCACGGTGGCTGAGTGGATAGCACTCTCGCCTCTCAGCAAGAAGGTCCTGGGTTTGAATCCCGGTTGGACCAGGGCCTTTCTGAGTGGAGTTTGCATGTTCTCCCCGTGTCTGCGTAGGTTTCCTCCGGGTGCTCCGGTTTCCCCTACCACTAAAAATATGTACAATAGGTCTGGCATGTGCCCCCACCCCAAAAATCACAATTGTAAACCGCTTTGAGACTCCGATGTGCAGTGAAAAGGCGGTATAAAGATTACTTACTTACTTACTATTTTAACAATGTAGTATAAGAATGAAGTAGCCTGGCTTTAGCCATCCGTAAACTCCAGTCAATCATTATTCCCACACAGGTGTGTCTGAGTCTGATCCCAGTGTTTGCAGATACCTCGGTCGTATCCCATCCGACCATTCAGCGAGCGGAAGGCTGGGTGTTGCGGGTAGGTGTCGGTGACGTCAAAAGTTTGTGCCGAATTTGCTGGTTGTAGTTTTTTTACTTGAATGCGATAGTAAAGTAATCTGTTCAAGAAATTGAAGCCGGAGCAAGAGGAATGTTTATCAAATTTCATTGCTGGCAAAGATGGTGTGGCTCTTTACTCCCCACGGGCTCCGTTAGTGGGAAAGGAGCCTTTTTACAAAATAAAATTAGACCGATGGTGTGGTAGGACCAGGCTAGGAGTTAAGTATTGTAAGCTGAATTTATGCCAATAATGTGTTTAAAGTTTTTTTTTTTTTTTGAGAGCCATGATATTCAGAGAAGGCACTGCTGTTTCCTCAAATGTCTTTGAAATATGTTCTATTGCAGTGCAGCAGTAAATACTAAATTAAAAGACTCAAGTGCAACTATGTTGAGAATAATTTCAGACAGAAAATTCCCCCCTTTATCTGGGTTTATCTCGTATGGTTTCAAAACATTCCCAGAATTCCCTTGTGTGTCTGAGAAGTTTTCTAAGTTAATGCATTTCTGCTACTGCAAAGTCACGGCAAAGCGGAAATACCTGCAGTTCACATTTAGGAGACTTTTCAAACACAATAAAGGCTGTCATACGATTTTAGCCAAAGGACAATTAGTCGTAGTGCAGCTGCTATGTGCTTAAAATCTGTCAGTACAGATGTAATATTGATTTTACTCCAGCCTCGTGCTTGAAACAAGAGCCAGCTGCGGGAATGTGTGTGACCTGCCGAAGCAGTGCGATGGAACAAGCTGCTTGGAAATGTGGTTTTAGTGGAGGGAGAGGGAAGGCTATAGGGTGCAGGCAGTGATTGACACAGATATGCAGCTCAGAACTCAACACGACACTGAGTTTGCCCAAACCGCACTAAATTGGTTGCAGAGTTATGATGACATCATTGTAATTCAACTTCCAATGGGTTTGTGGAAATATAAGAACAGTTCAAAGACAGAGCTGAAAAAGCAACAAAAAATATTAAATATCCAATAAAAGTATTGCATTTCGATCAACATCAAGAAAGAAAGAAGATGAATAATTGTTTAAGTTCAGTAGACTCTAGGGAATCAAGCTGAAACTGGTCTAACTATTATTATTTTGTTCAGTATATATGCTTGAGTATTTGGATATGAAACAGTAGTATTCTTGAGCAGCAGTTACAAAAAATAATCAACTATCTTTCTCTGTAAGCCAACCTTTTGATAACCGCACAGTAAATGACGGCTTGAGCATAATAATGGAGTTAACTACCATTCAAACATTTGTGGTCTAGATATTCAACTAGCTTAAAGCGGGCCATATTCATAGCTTCTCAAATCAGCACATACAGTTTTTGCACAAGGCTTTTTCCTTTTGTCACAATAGGCAAATGTAAATTCAGAACAACAGAGACATGGTTGGTAGAAATGCACCTCTGTGTTATGGTTATGGTATTCTCTGCCATTCTTCAAATGCCAATAGGACGACCTGTCAGGAGCAGTGTTCGCCTGCAACGCCCGGGGAATCATCTCCAGATGTTGATGCTCGGCTTGATCATTTACCTCTATGGTACATGTCTTTGGGTGGTAAGATATGTAGATATTCCAGAGTTACCCGTTTCCAGCAAGAATAGTTGAGAATGCCACAACATAAACCATGTCTAGGCTGTATTTCTGACTAATCAAATGTGATCCTACTTGGAGATAGAGGATTTTGTCGTGACCACAACCCAAGATATCAAAAAAGTCTTCAATAATTTAAGTCAAACACCAAAATATGAAATGGTCCAGAACACCTAACCGCTGTTAAGACCACTGCAAGTCATTTCTGGATAATTTAGCATTTTTTCCTCAAATGTTAATGTATCAGAACATGTTTAAAATGTGCACTGTGAAGAGAATCCAACTATTAATAAATGAACCGCAAAAGTATATTACAGGAAAGTAACACGTATTTTCAAACTGGTGTGCTTTTAATGTCTTCGAAAGCTGGTTACGATTGGAAGAGATAGTGGGCCAATGCACTGTAAAGGATTTTATGAAAGAAAGAATGATGGTAATGGCTGTTTTCATGTTCATAAGGCACGAAAAAAAGCAGGACTTCAGTTCAAATCACTTCTCCACACGCTCTGATATGCTGCGCTTGACTGAGCTGGAGCTGGGCCCACTCTGCCTCTCTGTTTATAAGGCACATTTGAACTGAAACATATGAAGGAAGAGCCATCAGCCAAGAGGAAGAGGTTTAGATTAAAAAGAAAGCCCAAATCCTGCGTCCATCGTTTGCTCCTCTCTTCACTCTCACCTAACTATTTGGCTGCACGTATCCGCGATTCGGGACGGGGCCAGAACTGGAATATCTGGCATCCATTTGCATTCTTTCTGGTTTTAGGAAGGAAGCACACGATGGAATTTCAAGGGGCCAAGAAGAATAACTAAAAGCAACATTTGAGCAAAAAAAACATGCAAAGGTGATGTTTACATAGTGAGCCATGATAAACCAGACACACTCAGGTTTGGTGCCTGGGGAGACGCTCAGAATGCATGCTTCATTTTGGTCATCCTTTACTGGTTATGGCCACATTGCGATTTTAATTGTGCACAAAAGTTAGAGCCATAGTTGCAGAGAAAGGAGAATGTCTGGATCCCATTATAGAAGTCTGTCAGCACTGCCCAGAACACTCGCGGCTGCAGTCACACTACACAGCTGCGTGGGACGGCCCAAAAGAAATAGTCACAGGAGAACTCTATAATGAGCTGCACCACTTGAACTGCAGACGGAGGAAAAACACTTTAGGGAAACTGCAAAGACTCACATATGCAAAAAGAAGGGAAATGCTCAACAGCGGAATTATTTAGGCAAATCACAAAAAAGTAGATCCAGTGGTCAATACACAGTGTCAAAAAAATATTGTGGCTGCACGAGCATTGACGGCAAGGGTCAGGGTTCATCAGGGTTACTGTGGCATGTTATCTATAATTTTAACGCTTATTTTCTCACAAGAACAACCATATCATGTATTATTGTTAGCTACTTTTTAAAATTATGTATTTATGTGATTTGTTTGTATGGATGCATGTGTTTCTGCTGCTACTGGAGACCTGAATTTTTCATACGAGGGATCTATCTATCTATCTAATACAAATACTTATATATCTGGCCGATCAGTCTACAACAACAATCCTTCCTTGACTTTGATGCAGAACACTGGTCCAACATAAGTGAACTCATTTTATTCAGAAATGTCATGTTGAATGAAAGTAATTTCTTAGTAAAAAAACAACCCTCCATAAGATAAAAAATGAATATAAGAAGATAACCACAGATGCAGAAGATGATCCTCAAACAAACAAATTGTGTCTAACAATGGTTAGACACAATACTGACCATTTATAAAACCTTCTCCAATCAGCTCGATATAAAATAAGACATGAGGCTCCCTGATCAAAGAGGTTGTATTCAACTTCGACAAATACATTTTGTTTGTTCCAAGTGAGACCATTGATTGAGTGAGGGCTTGCGGCCCCTGTTATATCTGTATTACTGCTTAACATTATTATCCGAAGCTAATATACCAAGATGACGTCTTTGTTCTTATGCACATTGTCACAAATCATGTAAAAAGCTTCTCCTTTTGTTCGATTTGAAGGAACTCGAAATCAAACCATATTACACTTGCAATCGCTGCTGCCTTGTCTTCATTTCTCGACAGGCTGGTACTCTTTTTCACTGAAACAGCTGATCTAAAACTACACAGTTTTGAGAGCTAGGAACTGGTTAAATGGATTTTATTACAGTTATTTTTTTTATCTTCCTCATTCAGTTTCCTCAGAGTGCAAAATTTGCCACATCTAAAACATTTCATTTTTACTGTGGGTTCATAGTTACACACAGGCCCAGCTTAAGCGAGACGCTACAGTGATGCTGCGAAGCAATTTGTAAAAAAACGACCAGGCTCCTTAGTAAAAGTGCACAGCCTCTAAACAACTTCAGAAAACGCTGTTTTCTTCAGAAAACTACTTCAGAAAAGTGGGCAGTGGAACGTTACAACACGACACACGTTACCTCACCAGTATAATCACCTCCTCAACAACATCCTCCTCAGGCCACTGCAAAATGGGAAAGAATGCACCAATATCATTCTGCATTTAACAGTAGCAGAGGAAATGGAAGCTGCAGCAACAGCTTCATGCTGGCCCGGACTGGCCATCGGGAGCATCGGGAGATCTCCCGGTGGCCTGCGTGTCAAAGTGGCCTGGGCCTGCCCTATCATCACGGTTTTTCTTTTAATTTAATTTCATCCTCACGGTCTTTGCAAACTCCTACCCTGCCTGGTGGCCTGGTCCAATGAGCAAGGCCCAGGCCAAAGCCAGTGTTGTGCGTGAACGAGTTCAAAAGAACGCGTTCGTTGAACACGCTCATTTTTTCGTGAACGTTGAACTGAACGCAACACATTTTTTAATAAAGAACTTGAACGTGAATTAGTTCATATTATGTGTCATGAACGGCAGACAATTTGTTTTCCATTTAAAACTGAGTGAAATCTGTTTTGTCTTGAAGAAGATGGCATAGTCTGGGATCGCGTCTTTCATTCAGACAGAAGACATGTTTTATTGTCAATGGTAGAGACAGCACGAACAACACAAACAACAGAATGCAAGTGTATTATACAGAGCGGAGGCATGGAGACCTCCAATCAGCAGCTGCCACAGTGCCATGTAGCTTGGCCTTCAGATAGACAAAACAAGGGAAAAGTACAGGCTTCTGCACATTGATAGAATGATGAGTTTAACTTTAACAAAAGTTGCTTAAAAGTGTTATGAAATCTCACATTCCCCCCTCTGGTCACACATTCACGTGTGACCATCAGGATCGATAAACAGCAACATAACATCATAACTCAATACTTCAACTCGGTACTTCACTCGGTACTTCAAAAAACTCAGAACTCGGAATACTTCAAAAACTCAGAAAACTCATAAATCATGTTCAGATCTTTCATAAAACTTGTCAACAATCTTCAGTAAAATACCAAACTTCATCAGTCGATGGTGGTTCCAGATATTGCTTTGAAAACAGTCTCTCCCACTTCTCCGTGTTGATTCTTCAGGCTGCATTTGTGTCGAGCCATAGCAGTGAATTCTTCTGTGACGTGTCTTTCAATCACACGTTTCAGCTTCAGTGTCCGGATTCAACAATTCAATTCAGTCCAAATGATGTCCAAATTCAGAAATCCAATTGTTCCAAATGATGTCCATGCAAAAGAGGACGATGGTGTTGTCCATGTCTCAGCAGCTCACAGCCTGAGTGGCTGGCCCGGACTGGCCATCGGGAGCATCGGGAGATTTCCCGGTGGCCTGCGTGTCAAAGTGGCCTGGGCCTGCCCTATCATCACGGTCTTTTTCTTTTTTTTTTTTTCTTTTAATTTAATTTCATCCTCACGGTCTTTGCAAACTCCTACCCTGCCTGGTGGCCTGGTCCAATGAGCAAGGCCCAGGCCAAAGCCAGTGTTGTGCGTGAACGAGTTCAAAAGAACGCGTTCATTGAACACGCTCATTTTTTCGTGAACGTGAACTGAACGCAACAAATTTTTTAATAAAGAACTTGAACGTGAATTAGTTCATATTATGTGTCATGAACGGCAGACAATTTGTTTTCCATTTAAAACCGAGTGAAATCTGTTTTCTCTTTTGAAACGCAACGAGAGAAAGTTCCTCCCTCCTGTATTCTCCGCACTGTTTCCGCCGAAAACTAAAAATTCCTACGGTTTCCACCGTCTGTGAACGCACCCCGACTCAGTGTACTACTTGCGGTGCGGCGCTATATGCTAGTGCTATTCATTGGTTGTTGGACTCACATGTGCCGTGATGAAAACACAGGGGTAAGTCAGTGACACAGGGCCGTTTACATTTGACATAAAGTATAGACACACGTTCTGCAGCGCATTACAGTTTGTACTTATGAGCAGAGATGGGACAACTCAGTTCCCATTGAAACCCATGTAAATCTTGTCTGCATTGGAGTCAAAACATCCTGTGCAGTGTACGGAATATATAATATATATATTATATATATATATATATATATATATATATATATATATATATATATATATATATATATATATATATATATATATAACCACGTATTGTGATTTCTAGCTCGTACTGAAAAAAAATATTTATTTGAATATCTCGCAAAAAGTAAAATGAACTGAACTTTGAACTAGTTCAGAATTAAAATTGAGAACTTCGAACGTGAACTGTTCACTTTGAGCATGTATGAACTGAACTTGAACTAGTTCAGAAAAGCTGTGAACTGGCACAACACTGGCCAAAGCTTTACTGTCATTGGGCCAGAGCAAAATTAAACAAATGTGACGTCACACGTCGGCTACACAGCCAGGCCAGCCTAGCAGTGCACCCAGTGTAGCTTCCCCGGTTGAAATGAGTGGTCTCTCCAACTGATGGTCCATACACGTTTTTATTTTTCCTTTTATATGAGCTGTAACGATGTGATTTTACCTTACTACTTTTTTTAACAATAATTGATTAGCTTGTTATAGTTATACACTAATGAACACTTAGTTCATTGTGTGTGTGTGTGTGTTTGTGTGTCTTTATTCTCACTAAACTCCATAAACGTTACGTTGCTAAGCAACGTACAACAATCCTTAAACGTCCGAGATTATATAAACAGTCAATATAAAAAAAATAAAGAAAACAAAAGTTTTGACAGTCAATCTTAAAACTATTAAACGAACATCAAAATACAATGACAAAACCCCAAATTTAGAACCTTGTTTGGCCTGAATGGATGAAAAGCTCCCGGCCTGAAATGTTGTCCCACTCCGGCCCTGCTGAGTGGAATCAGGGGCTGTGCAGATTGTCCAAGTGCTGATCCAGATGCATTCTCTTGAGGTTTCTCAGTTTTGGCTTTAAAAAAAAAACACTTTTTGTGTAAAAAAAAGTAGTCTTCTGTTCTCTAGATGTTACAGACAAGGCCCGCATCCTTCCACCACCTGAAGAAGATGACAAAGTCTGGGATCGCGTCTTAAATTCAGACAGAAGACATGTTTTATTGTCGATGGTAGAGACAGCACGAACAACACGAACAACAGAATGCAAGTGTATTATACAGAGCGGAGGCATGGAGACCTCCAATCAGCAGCTGCCACGATGCCATGTAGCTTGGCCTTCAGGTAGACAAAACAAGGGAAAAGTACTGGCTTCTGCACATTGATAGAATGATGAGTTTAACTTTAACAAAACTTGCTTAAAAGTGTTATGAAATCTCACAATAGGTTCCTGACAGTAGAGTGCAAAAGATCACACGCATCCTCAGCCTTGGCTGACGGGGGAATGTAGGACGCTATGACAATAACATGGCTAAACTCCCGAGGCAGATAGTAATCCTCATGCCAATGGCTAGCAACTCTATGTCTCTACAGCATACCACAGTTTTTTTGTGCAGTGCTCAGCTTTGCACCAGTAATTGTTGTCCAGTTCTACGACAGAGTCTGGCATGATTTCTGTTAGCCAAGTTTCCGTGTATATTTGAAGACTGCTGTCTTTGTATTCTGTATTCACTGAAAGCGGGTCAGTGCTGAGAGTTTGTCCGCTTTGTTACAGAGACAGCGCACGTTGCCCGCCTCTTCTCTCTGCGTTTACGTCCCGCGCCACATCCATGAGTGGATTTCCGTAGCAGCTCCGCGGGGATCTCATGCCGGTCCCGCAGCATGACCACGAAGCTCCTCACAGCCAGCAGCGCCTCCCGTGTGTAAACAATGGGGGAGCCCGGGGGGGAGGGGGTGTTCTGGTCCCACGCACATCGCAGCAGCAAGAAAGTCCTCAAACTTGGATAATCCAACAGAACTCGGCGTGGTAAGATGTTATCCCTGTGACTTGGTTATTCTCTCAGTGAACGGTATTTACAGAATAAAAATAAAGACGGCTAGAAAGGGAGAAAAGAGTTTGAAACTGAAGAGCGCAACACGACGGGCAGCCGGTTCTTCCAGGGCCTGCGCAGACGTGTGAGGCGCTTTGTGTTGCCTTGTGTAGGAAAGGCGCTATACAAATAAATAAGTTGATTGATCGATTGATTGAAAATACACAGTGTCGCTCCCATCAGGCCTTTAGGAAGATGGTGCGTCACATGGTCATCCAATGACCATCTTGACTGTGGTCGTGAAGATGGCGGAGTAGGAAGTGTTCCTGCCTAACCCCCCGTGCTTTTTTCTATTAAACCTGGTCTAATAAATTTCTACAAGTCATCCATACGCAAGTAATCTTCGTGCTCTCTTCTGCTTATGTCGGGATCCACTCGCTCTAAAGCAAATATGAGCAAGTCTCAGGTGGAAGCTGAAATCTCCACCCGTGTGCTTACGGAGGCCTACCTCGAATCTGCACTTGAGAAGTTCTTCAAACGCGCAGAGGACAAATCTAAAGAGAGATTCGAGCGCTTAGAAGAACAACTTGGCTCTATCAGAGATACTCTTTCTCAGCATGCGATAGACATTCAGACACATGCTTCGTCCATTGACACCCGTGTCCACAAAAATGAGGCTACCCTGGAGAAGCTAACGGATTCTCTATTGCAAATGGAGCTTAAAGGCGCTATACCCGTTTCTGCAAGGTTTGAATGTTTAGCACCGCCCCCCAACTCGCTCAATGGCTTCTCATTTCCCCTACGCTCTCATAACACAGAGCCATCTAGCTCGATTTGCGATCTGACATGTATGCTAACATTAGCATTAGCATAACTTCTTGCAAGCTGTACAACAATCACAGATGAAATGGTACTAAAGCAACGCACTGCTGACACAATATATAGGTAAAAGAATACTGCTAGTTTTGCATCCAAATTTATTAATTAACACATTAGAATATAATTGAATATTTAATTATAATTGATTATACAGCTCCTCACAGCAGCAGTAGAACACTCCATTGACTTGAATGTAATTCTACCGATCATTTTTTCTTGATAACAGAACTCTCAAATCAATAATGACCGCTGCCCTTTGACAATGCAATCTCTGTTTGTAATTCAGGTGTGTAAAATACTGCCATTACTCCGCAAGTACAACGAGAGAAGCTAGCGGAGCTAGCCGAGCTAGCCACGCTCAATAAACAACTACATATCTATCAATCAACAACATTAAATGTTAGTCAGACAATACAGTATACATATACATCCTTAACACACATGCACAGACTTTTTCAGAATTTCTTGTTATCGTTTTCATGACCAAATTACTATTTTAATGTTACAAAAAGCGATCGTGAAAAACCCGGAAGTAACCATTAACATGTAGCTAGTTCCTGGGAGCTAGCTAGCTTAGCTGTTACCTGCCTAGCACGTCCCGGTGGAACCTTTGGGAACTAACTATTGTGTTCGAATATATAAATATTTTTGTAATTTTAGGGGGCTAGAGGACGCAGGCTGTTCGCTGCTCGTTCTGTGAGTGGAGGAGAACGAGCTCAGACTCTACTCAGCACTTTTCACTGCTTGTAATTCTTACACAGCTGAATCAATTACCTCAAGTTTTCAATTAAATTACGGATTATAATACAACTTGTATGTAGTAATAAGCATTTTTATCAACTACTTTAAAAAAAATCGGGTATAGCTTCTTTAAGTTGGTGTCCCTTGAGGATAGAAGCAGACGTGATAACATCCGTATTTTGAACATCAATTAAGGTGAAGAACGTGGGAATATGTTCCCACGTTCCGAAGTGGTTACCTGGATTAGCTGCGGCTCCTCCTGAGCTCATGCGAGCCCACCGCCTGGGTCCGCCACGACAGGTCTCCTCTCCCAGAGTGATCATCGCTAAGTGTCTCCGCTTCATGGACAGAGACCGTATCCTGAACGAGGCAAGAAAAACTCCTGTGCAGCCGTCTGGGTAAACCCTTCGCTTTGTCCCGGATTATAGTGACACCACATCCAAACAAAGACGTCCCTGTTATCCAGTGATGTTTCTGGCACGGAGCGCAGGTTTCAATGCCTTCCTGATATATCCCGCAACTATTAAACTGGAGAAGGGAGGCAAACACCATTTCTTTGAGAATCCTTCCGATGCGGTGAAATTTATATCCAAGCAGTGAATCTCCTGGAACTCTTCTTCGGTAAGTCACTTCATATCAACAAGTTGCGCGCATGGGGATTTGTTTACTTCCGCACGTGATGGCGACACGCTTACCACACTCGCCATACTGTCAATAGCTCTGAACTGGATTGCATCGCTGCACTGTCTTATCATATTCTCACATACCTTCCGTCCCTTCCTGACACAAGATTGCTTCTGTGACCTAAAATTAAATGAAAAGAGACATAAACTCTAATATGAACTGTGGATACACATGGACCTTATGGGTTGATTGTTATTTTCCCCTTCCTAATTTATCCTATTTTCTTTATAAATTGGGGACCTCAGAATGGGGGTTCTGGGGCTCGTTTGATTTTTCTCTTGGTTTCTAAGGACACTAACATTTTTTTCTGACAGATACTGCAGACAGAGTCTATTTTTTTTTTTTTGTGTGTGTTATTTCATTTACGTATCAGCATTTTTCATCTGGTATTTGTGTGTACTGGGTGTGTTATTGACTGGCTGTTCTCATGCTCATCTTCTTTCAAATGTATATTTTTCTGTAATATTTTATTTTTCTTTGAATATGGTTAATGGTATTAAAATCATTCATTTGAATATTAGGAGTCTCTTACCTAAAATCAATCTTCTTAGAGCCTGGGTAATGTACAACAAGCCCTCTGTTATCACAATATCTGAAACATGGCTCTCTTCTGCCATCTCTGACAATGATATTTATTTGGACAACTACACACTGTACAGAGCAGACAGAGATTCTAGAGGAGGCGGTGTTGCCACTTACATTTCATCCACTTTTCAGTCACATCGGATTTGACCAACAGAGAAACCTATTCAGTTTAAAGGACTATTTGTTTATTTAATGCTTCATGAAAATAAACATCTAATCATTGGCAATATTTACAGACCACCTAACTCCCCTTCTGACTCCGTAAAGAATATTCTATCTACACTTTTCTCTTTAGGCAGTAATAAAGAACTTATCATTCTCTGTGACTTCAACATAAATTGGTTAGCTCGCTCTTCTGCAACTGAACGCAACTCATTTAATAGCTCCAACTTTTCTCAATTGATAAATGATCCCACACGTATTACCCCCACATCCCAATCCCTTCTGCATTGGATCTTAGTGACTCTTCCAGATAGATTCCTTGAATCTGGTGTGTTAGCTGTTTCAGTGATCACTGCATTGTTTATTGTATTTGGAAAATTAAACCCCCTTGTCTTCCTCCTAAATTCATAAAAATTCGAATGACAAAACTGTTTAACTTGAATATTAACTGGGACAGAATTGGTCTAATACCATCTATAAATGAAGCCTGGGACTATTTTTATTTTGAATTTTTAACTGTCATTAACAAACATGTACCTTTGAGAGAAATTCGAATCAAAGGAAGCCATCTTCCCTGGGTGAATGGTGAACTGATGAGTCTGCACAGACAACGGGATAAGGCTTGGTCTAAATTTAAGGATTCGAAGCTCACTGCTGATTGGAACGAATACAGACGCCTGCGTAATATCTGCACCACACAAACAAGAAATGCTAGAACTAACTATCACAAAAACAGTTTAACAAATAACTTTAAAAACCCCAAAAAGTTTTGGAAGCATGTCAACAATATCAGGTAAGTCCAACTCTGCCTCCAACAATATGCTCATCAATGATGTATTCACAAATGATGCACACACTATTGCCACAGCTTTTAATCTACATTTCACTCATTTGCCTCAATACCAGTCTCCTCCTCATTCCTCTGTGTCTTTCGATTATGCTCCATGTAGGAGCAGTTTCTCCTTCAGGCGAGTTAGCCCTGCTGCTGTTGAACAGATCTTGAATGGACTCTCTCCTTGCAGTGCCGGCCCAGACGGCATTGAGGCAAAGTTCATCAAAATGGCCTCCCATGTTCTGTGCTTTCCTCTGGCAGATCTTTTTAACTTATCCTTCAACACTTGTGAAGTTCCCTCTGCCTGGAAATGTGCAAAAGTGATCCCCCTTCACAAAGGGGGTGACATTAGTGATACTAATAACTATGGACCAATCTCGATTATTAATAGTATAGTAAAAGTTTATGAAAAAGCAGTGTTTAGTCAACTATCAGAATACTTATCAGCCAAAAATCTTCTGTCTCCATTCCAATCTGGATTCAGGAAACATTATTCCACAGCAGCTATTATCAAAGTTCAAGAAATGATATATTCTCTGGATTTGACAGTAACTTGCTTACTGGTGCGTTATTTATTGACCTCACCAAAGCTTTTGATTTGGTCGATCATTATTTGCTTTTAGACAAGCTTCACTCCATTGGCCTGGATCGGCCCTCACTCCTCTGGTTTAATTCTTATCTGCACCATCGTCAGCAGTGTGTATTTTTTAATGGTAGCTACTCTGAGTTTTTATTTATTGAGAGAGGCGTGCCGCAGGGCTCATCACTTGGTTCTCTACTGTTCTCCATATTCATTAATCATCTTCCCCTTGCATGTACAGACTGTCAGATCCAACTTTATGCTGATGATACAGTTATCTATTCATCCAAAGCTAATTATGCTGATATCCATCACTCTATTCAAAATGACTTCAATTCAGTTCAATTATAGCTACAATCTAAACATTTATTTCTAAACAAATCAAAAACAAATGTTTTGCTATTCCAGAAGAGAGTGTGTCCTGTTTCTACAAATGAAATTAATCTTGTGTTTTCAGACATGTGCAGTTCCAGTTGTAGATCGGTTTAAATATCTCGGCTTATGGCTCGATCCTTCTCTGTCATTTAATATTCATATACAATTACAAACAACATTTCCTATCGTTTAACATTACTTTATCATTCAATTAACTGTTTTAGTTTATCAGTAAGGAAGAGGATCCTTTCTCAATTGATTCTCCCCATTCTTGATTACTGTGATATAATTTATCAAAACACCTCTGCATCTGTTCTTCAGCCTCTGACTGTCTCCTACAACAGCCTGTGCAGGTTCATACTTCGCTGTCCGTTCAGAACCCATCACTGCCTGATGTACGAGCAGCTGTCATGGCTCTCTCTGTCCTCCAGACGTCAGCTACATTGGCTATTGTTTATTTTCAAATGTATTAATCTCAGTTTTCCTGAATATTTAAAACAGTATCTGATTCCTTTCCAATCCTCGTACAGTTTGCGTCATGCAAATATATCTTTTTTTGTAGTTCCAAGAGTGAAAACAAGCTGGAAAACATGCATTTGAATGTAAAGCTCCGTCTGACTGGAACAGTTTGCCGTTGTCCATTCGCTCTCTAACTTCTCTCCCTCTGTTTAAATCTGCTCTGCTACAATATTTCCAGAATTCATGTCAATGTTTTTGATCATAGGTTATGAGACCTAAACTTGTCTTTACTGTCTTCTTATTATTATTACTAATATACTATTAATATTAATAATATTATCATTATTTAGTGTAACTACAGTATATAGTAGTGTGTATGAGTGTGAGTGATTGAGGGTTTATGTGTGTGTATTTTTTATGGTTGCTTTATTTTGTTATCTTTTAAATTTAGTTTCTTGTATTTTTGTTTCATTTGTATCTGTTTTGCTGTATCTGTCACCTTGTGAAAATCTTGAGGACCCCCTTGTAAACGAGATGATTCATCTCAAGGGGCTTATCCTCTAAATAAATAAATAAAAATGGAGACTGTATACCTTATGGACACACTCACAGATTTTATGTGTAAACAGGAGCACATGTATAAAGTCTGATTTGGTTTGGCGAGTCGCGGTGCGGGGAGTCATTCGACGCGGCTTTAATTTAATTTTACCTGTTTTTACTGTGAAGCGCTTTGTGGCCTTGGTCTGTGAAAGGCGCTGTATGAATAAAGATTACTTACTAACTATTATTATACATTTCTTATTATCTAAGACAATGGAAATGTTTAGAAACTAGGTGTAGTCTCTGCTCTGTGTACAGCTTTATTCTCACTGAGCAGAAGAAGAAAACGTTTCCAAATTAATCAAGTGAACCAGTTACACTGCATTTTTAACAATGTTGATGCCTCTCCTTGTTTTTGCACAAACAGTGGCTCCTTTGATGTTCAGATTTCCAGTGAATGCTGTCCGTGACAAGAAATGCTATGTCAGGTGATTGACATGGAATAACCCGATGAAGCAAGAGGGTGCACCCTGCACCTGTATTCAATCTTTGTCAGGCCACATCGTGATAAACTCTCTGCTCAGTTGTCAATCAGTTGGGTGACACCACTGTTGCAAAAATGGCTACTGTAATTGTTGCCCCCCTTTCATCCAAGGGTCCAGTCCTTGAATCCCCTTATTGCTGGGACAATTGGAGATTAATTACACTCAGCAAGTTTTAAAGTAGTACTAGAATTTAATATTCTGCTATCCAGAATATATAACTACAATATGTGTTTGTAATATTTCGGGTGTTCATTTTGACATGTTCAGATGAATTATGTTAAAAAAAACGGCTTTGAAGTGGCACCTTTTCACTTCCGCATAGAAATGCTAGGGGGAGACAAAATGGCGGCGATGACGTAGGAGAATGACCTCTCATAGCAGCAGCAGTCTGGGCTGAATCTGTAGGAGGTTTCACTGTCATCTGAACAAGGTATAAACATATTTTCATCAGTTTTATACATAATAGTGTGCAACTCTTTTAACCTTTTAGCCTTATTTGTGAGATTCAAGCTAATTAGTGTTGGGCAAGTTAGCTAACTCTACTTGATATCATAAAACATGCTAACAAGGCTACTATTCGTTTTTACATTATGCCAGTCTCACTTTGGTTGCCTTAGATTTATTTACCACAATGTACATTGTAATATCCAAAAATGCTAATCAAAATAACTGCAACAACAAAAAGCTGCAGAAGTTGAAAACATAGACACAAGAGCAAACATGATAACTACATGTGATGCAATCATTGAAAAAAATGCGAATTAAACCGTTAATAGGTGTTAGCATTTATGGATATTACAATGTACATGTAAATAAATCTAAGAAAACCAAAGTGAGACTGGCATAATGTAAAAACGAACATTGGCCTCCCCCCCTGGACTTCCACCTTAACGTGGTGGGGGAGTTTGAGTACTTGGGTGATCCTGGGAGCTATGCTGTCTGGGGCTTCCCATGGCAGACAGGTCTCGGGTGACGAGTCAGACGAAGAGCAGTCTGAAGACACCATGGACAGCACAAAAATGAGAATAGTGACGTCGCCCGGCATGGCACAGCCGGGGCCCCACCCTGGAGCCATGCCTGGGGTCGGGGCTCGTATGCGAGCGCCTGGTAGCCGGGCCTTAGCCCACCGGGGACTCCTTTATTCTCCTGGGGGACTTCAACACCCATGTGGGAAATGCCAGTGACACTTGGAGAGGGGTGATCGGGAAGAACGGCCCCCCTGATCTGAAGCCGAGCGGTGTTCAGTTGTTGGACTTCTGTGCTAGTCACAGTTTGTCCCTCACGAACACCATGTTCGAGCACAAGGGTGTCCACCAGTGCACGTGGCACCAGGACACCCTAGGCCGGAGGTCGATGATCGACTTTGATGTCGTATCATCTGACCTTCGACCGCGTGTCTCGGACACTCGTCGAAAGCAGTTCTTTGCCAACACCATGTACGGTGCGGATGGAGAGCTGCTGACCTCAACTGGGGATATTGTCGGACGGTGGAAGGAATACTTTGAGGTTCTCCTCAATCCCCCCGTCACGTCCTCCGCCCCGGGAGCAGAGGCTGAGGATGTTGGGGCGGATACTTCCATCTCCCTGGCAGAGGTCACCAAGGTGGTTGGCAGCCTCCATGGTGGCAAGGCGCCGGGAGTGGATGAGATCCGTCCTGACTATTTAAAGTCTCTGGATGTTGTGGGACTGTCTTGGCTGACACGTCTCTGCAACATCGCGTGGCGATCGGGGGCGGTGCCAATGGAGTGGCAGACCGGAGTGTTGGTCACTCTATACAAGAAGGGGGACCGGAGGGTGTGTTCCAATTATCGTGGGATCACACTCCTCAGCCTCCCCGGTAAGGTCTACTCCAAGGTACTGAAGAGGAGGCTACGGCCGATGGTCAAATCTCGGATTCAGGAGGAGCAGTGTAGTTTTCGTCCCAGCCGTGGAACACTGGACCAGCTCTTTACTCCTCATTGGATATTCGAGGGTTCATGGGAGTTCGCCCAACCTGTCCACATGTGCTTTGTGGATAAGGCGTTCGACCGTGTGCCCCAGGGAGTCCTTTGGGGGGTCCTCCGGGAGTATGGGGTCCTGGGTACTCTGTTGAGGGCCGTTCAGTCCCTGTATGACCGGAGTCAGAGCTGTGTTCGCATTGCCAGCAGTAAGTCGGACCTGTTCCCGGTACATGTTGGCCTCCACCAGGACTGCCCTTTGTCACCGGTTCTGTTCACTGTATTCATGGACAGAATCTCTAGGCGCAGCCAGGGGTCAGAGGGGGTCCGGTTTGGCGACCACAGGATTTCATCTCTGCTGTTTGCGGACGATGTTGTCCTGTTGGCTCCAACGAACCAGGACCTGTAACATACACTGGGACGGTTTGCAGCCGAGTGTGAAGCCGCTGGGATGAGAATCAGCACCTCCAAATCTGAGGCCATGGTGCTCGCCTGGTAAAAGGTGCCTTGCCCTCTCTGGGTGGGTGGAGAGGTCCTTCCTCAAGTGGAGGAGTTCAAGTATCTCGGGGTCTTGTTCATGAGTGAGGGAAGGATAGAGCGTGAGATTGACAGGCGGATCGGTGCAGCGTGCGCAGTGATGCGGTCGCTGTATTGGAAAAGAGGGAGTTGAGCCGAAAGGCAAAGCTCTCAATTTACCGGTCAATCTTCGTTCCCTCCCTCACCTATGGTCATGAGCTTTGGGTAATGACTGAAAGAACGAGATCGCGGACACAAGCGGTCGAAATGAGCTTCCTCCGCAGAGTGGCTGGGCGCCCCCTTAGAGATAGGGTGAGGAGCTCAGTCACACGGGAGGAGCTCGGAGTAGAGCCGCTGCTACTCCACGTCGAGAGGAACCAGTTGAGGTGTCTCCTGGATGCCTCCCTGGGGAGGTGTTCCGGGCACGTCCCACCGGGAGGAGGCCCCGAGGAAGACCCAGGACACGCTGGAGGGACTATGTCTCTCAGCTGGCCTGGGAACGCCTTGGGGTCCCCCCGGACGAGCTGGAGGAGGTGTGTGTGGATAGGGAAGTCTGGGCGTCTGCTTAGACTGCTGCCCCCGCGACCCGGCAACGGAAGAAAATGGATGGATGGATGGAATATTAGCCTTGTTAGCATGTTTTATGATATCAAGTAGAGTTAGCTTACTTGCCCAACACAAATTAGCTTGAATCTCACAAATAAGGCTAAAAGGTTAAAAGAGTTGCACACTAAAAACAATTGTAGAGCCATGAAATATGGTACAAATGTTCTTCAGGTCAAGACATGACATTTTTTTTATTACGGCGTCGGACGTCGTCGCTGGATCCAACGGTGGAGGACTTCACCTCTGTGGGTGCACACCACTCGAAGGAGAGGATGCAACCCACGTTGTGCCCGCGGATGGACCCGTTCGTCCATTACGCAAACACGCGAGTGGCCTAAGCCCCTAGCAGCCAAGAGGCCTGCTCCGGGTACGACATGTACTGCAGCGGGCAGGACTGGTCCTGGACCGGTGATCGAGGATTCAGTCCGCATGGCCCTACAGCCCTCCGCATCCGTGTGGCCCCGGCACCAGACCTCTCCTCTCCCTCCGAGCGGGACAGGATGTCTTGGCGATGCTGGATAGATATTATGCCAATGCGCACAGGTCGTCACATTGGCTAACAACATGACTTTCATCACGGGGGCCCTGGTTAGGCGCTCTCCTCTGGCCAGGGCTCAGTGGAGACCTCCCTGTCACAGACAGAGACCACCTCGGCGGCGATCCTGCGCATGTGACCAGACGATAGCCGTGGATGGTGGCCCGGACACCGAGGATTCAGTCCGCAGGCCCTGCCAGCCCTCCGCAATCCGTGTGGCCCGGCACCAGAACTCTCCTTCCCTCCCAGCGGGACAGGATGTCTTGGCGATGCTGGATAGATGTTATGCCAATGCAAAGCACAGGTCCCCGCATTGACTAACATCATGGCGCAATTCATCACGGGGGCCCTGGATAATGTCGCTCTCTTCTGACCAGGCGCTCAATGGAGACCTCCTGTCACAGGCGAGGACCACCTCGGCGGCAACTCTGCGCATGTTCCAGACTGCTAGCTGTGGATGGTGGCCGCTCCATGGCAGCAGCCCAAGTCGGGGCCAGGCACCTTTGGCTTGGGCTGACTAATATCAGGGAGGCGGAGAGGAGGCAGCTGCTGGACCTGCCCATCCTCTCAGATGTCCCTCTTCGGCCCGGACATGCAGGCCTTGGTGGCGAGACTGGAGTCCTGCAGCTAAAGACTCGGCTAGGCTAGCCCCGCACCTAGCACCGAGGCGCGAGGCCCACCACCATTACGGAGCCGGGACAGAGGCAGAGAGCGTTGGCCCGGTGGCATTCTGACCCGTATCCGCGCTCTGTTGTCCATCGTCCCACCTCGACGAGGCCCCCGGGTTCAGACAGACCCATGGGTGGCTCGCGGGAGCAACGCACCCACCACCGACCTCCCTATGGCAGAGGAGGTCGGGTGGAAAGTTTTCCTTCAATAAAGGCCGACCGGCATTTCATCATTACTTGTTCTGAGTCTCATTTGGCGGTATGTAACATGTCAAATAATGTGAATTCTGATTGTGTTACTTCCCGGGCACGTAACGTTGCTTCGCTAGCCTGCAGCCCCAGAGCAGGGTGTGCAGTGCGCTACGCGAGCTACGAGCTCCGGTTTCTCTGATCCATGCTATGCCCTCCCAGAGAGAGGTCAGGCGGAGGGATCTGGTGAGTAATGATGTGTGTGCTTCGGCCGGACGCGTGTTAGCATCTCTGAGCTACAAGGCTAACACGGGTTTCCCACTCCAGGGCTCGCGCCCCCCCCTCCATGAGGCAAGACCCAGGGTGGGGCACAGCAGCCGAGTCACGTGGGATGAGCATCCCGTACTTATGACGTTGGGCCTGTAGGACACGTGACCGCACCACGGCGCTCACGGTGTGACGTGAGCAGGGGGCCCCCCCGGCCCTTTCGTCCACCCCCCCCTCTGGGGGTGGACGAAAGAGAGATCAAAGAGAGACCTGGTGTTCCCTGCTAGGAACACCAGGAGAGGGCGGGGCCGTGACGTCTCGTGTTCCAGCTCCCGTTCCGCTCCTCACAGACTTCTACAGCATCTGGAGGGAGCAAAGATAGCTGACATATCTATGGCTGAGAGAACATGCGCAGGTTACGCACTGCAATTCTCCCAGAAAGCCACCACCTTCCGAGGCGTACGGGCAGCACGCTCTCAGTACGGGGTCATTAGAGGCACTGCAAGCGGAGGTCTCCTCTCTGCTGAGTCTAGGCGCAGCAGTAGAGGTAGACCCTAGGAGGCCACCAGGGGGCTGTACTCCCCTTACTTCTTAGTGCCAAAGAAGTCAGGCGGGTGCGTCCCATTTTGGATCTGCGCGTGTTGAACGAGTGCATTTCCAAACGGCAGTTTCGGATGCTGCCCACAAAGCAGCTCCTCGAGTGTGTCAGGCAGGAGATTGGATATCCTCCATAGACCTGACAGATCCGTACTTCCACGTGCCGATAGTGCCGAACACAGGAGGTTCTGCGCTTCGCAGTGGGAGAGAGGAATTACGAGTACTGTCGTTTTCCCCTTGGGCTACGACTACATCGCGCCGTGGAGGCAGCACTGGAGCCGCTCAGACGCGCAGGGGTAAGAATTTAATCTACATAACGTCGGGGTTAATTCTGGCCTCATCCAGGAGTGGCCGTGAGTCCTCATACGCACTGGGTCCTGTCCCTCATACAGCGCCTGGCCTTTGTGGTTAACAGGGAGAAAATTAACAGTTACCTAATGTAACTTAAGTTCTACGAATAGGTGCACGTGATATCCCACTAGCGAAGTCCGCTAAGGGACGTAGCAACCATGACGTAGAAGCAGGCTGCAACCGGCTCAGCGCATGATCTATCTCGGTCCTGCAGCTAGACTCTGTGACATTCCGTGCTGCATTGTCCGTGGACAGACGGATGAACTACTACCCGTCTGCCAGGGAGGTTCTGGCGGGCCCCAGAGTCCCCGCTCGGCGCCTCAGGTCCCTGCTGGGAATGATGGCGGCGGCTCATGCTGTGGTGCGGCTAGGCCTTCTCCACATGAGGAATTTTCAGAGGTGGTTCTCACGCCTCAGGCTTCACCCCTCCCGGGACGGGGGGAGGTCTGATCTGGGTTCCCCAAGTGGCAGCATCGAACATCAGGTTCTGGCTCACTCCGGGTCTTCTACGGGACGGAGTGACTCTGGCCGGCGCCGTGTCTCACGTGGAGATGTTCACGGACGCGTCGCTCGAAGGATGGGGCGGGGTCCTCGGCCAGAGTTCTGTAGGAGGCTGCTGGTCGGACTAAGCCCGTCACATCAACCTGCTGGAGATGGAGGCAGTGCACAGGGTACTGCTGCACTTTGCACCTCAGCTGCAGGGGAGACACGTGATGGTGCGCTCAGACAACACCACAGTGGTCTCCTATCTGAACAGGCAGGGGAGCACCAGTCCCCCGCTCTCCATCGCATGGCGACGTGGACGCTGCTGTGGGCGGCGCGTCACCTCCTGTCTCTCAGGCGCGCCACGTCCCGGGGTCCGAACGTGGGGGCCGACAGGATGTCCAGGGGGGGGCCCACTCCAGGACGAGTGGGGCCTGGCCCCAGGGTGGCTGCGGAGATCTGGCGGAGGTTTGGCCGTCCAGTGGTCGACCTTTTTCGCCAGTGCAGAAAACGCACAGTGCCCGTCCTGGTTCGCCTCAAGGGCCGCGGACCAGCCGCCCTTAGACGTGGACGCTCTGGCTCATTACCCCTGGCCAGGGGGCCTGCTGTTCGCGTTCCCCACCAGTGCGTCTCCTGCCGGTCCTGCTGCGGAGGATCGAACAGGAGAGGAGGTCGGTGATCCTGGGGTGCGCCGGACAGTCCGCATGCCCGGTGGTTCCCCTTCCTGAGGGGCATGGCGGTGATGGAGCCCTGGGCCCTCCCGGACGAGCCGGGGGCTCTAGTCCAGGGGGAGGAGCCCTGTTTTCACGCCCGATAATCGGCCGCAGGCTCTGGGTTGGAGCTGAGAGGCGAACCTCGTAGACCTGGGTCTTCCCCTGCGGTGGTGGAGACCACTCAGGGCGAGGGCGCCGTCCACCGTGAGGCCTACGCCACAGGTGGAGGCTCTTAGCGACTGGTGCGGTTTTCGTTCCTGGATCCCAGGCCTTGCCCGCTGGAGGGGGCCTGGATTCCTACAGAGCTCTTGACAAGGGGAGGCTGTCGCCACCTTGGCGGTGTTCGCGACAGCCATTACTTCGGGTCACGACGGATTCGGGGGTTCACAGCCCGCTCTCATTCGTTGGTTAACGTTTTCTGCGGGGGGCACGCAGGAGGAGCCCCCGCTCCAGAGAACGCCCCGGTTTGGGACCTCAGGTGGTCCTTAGGGGGCTTCGGGTCCGCCTTTTGAACCGGCGGCGGAGGCGAGTCCCGAGTGGGTCGCTTTAAGACGGCCCTCTTGTTGGCGTTGGCGTGGCGTCTGCTAAGAGGGCGGCGCTACTTGTGGGCGCTCTCTGTCCATGCGTCTTGCCTGTCCTTGGAGAGGCGACGCATGGTGGTATTGTGGCCCAATCCGGCTTTTATCCCCAAGGTCATCACGTCGGCCTTTAGGTCGAGAGTCATCAGGATTAGGGCTTTCTATCCGCCACCGCATGCCTCCCCCGAGGAGGAGCGGCGGCACCTTCTGTGTCCTGTCAGAATGCTGAGCATTACCTGCCATGACGTCGTCATTCAGGTTGGGTGGTCAGCTGTTTGTGTGTCTGGGCCCCAAAAACAGGGGCGCCCCGCTGTCGCTCAGCGGCTGGCGCACTGGGTTGCCACGGCTGTGCGGCGGGCGTATCAGACGCAGGGTCTGGCCCTCCCGGTGGGCTTCAGGTCGCATTCCACGCGTGGGATGGCGGCCTCACGGCCCTTCTCAGGGGGGTGTCGGTCGAGGACGTATGCCGTGCGGCTTCTTGGGCTTCGTCCTCCTCTTTCGTCCGGTCTTATCTTTTGGATGTGTCGGACCGGTCGGTGGCCCATTCCGTGCTGAGTGCAGCGGACTGAGTAAGACCGTTAGGTCCCTCCTCTGAGGGGGCCTTCGGTTTGCTTTCCGCCCTGGTTCAGGAGCTCTTGGAGAGAAATCCTACAGGTGCGGTACATATATGTGTTTTTGGTCGTCTGGTAGTCCACTCAGGAGCCCTTGGAGAGGCGTCCTTGACTACGGATGACTACATCTGTGTTACGTGGGGGTATCCTTGGTAGGAGTGGCCCTGTAACACGCATTGTTTTCTTCTGCCCTGAGTCCCCTCACGGTGTGAGGTCGGGCGGAGCTCCAAATCACCTTCGCTGGCTGCTGGGGAGTTACATGTTCCTTACGGCATCCGCGTTGTGTTCCCACTAGCCGAAAGTCCTAAGGGACGTAGCACCATGACGTAGAATTAATAGTTACTAATGTAATTAGTTCTACGAATAGGTGCGTATAGTCCTTAGCTAGTAGCCATCAGGGCCAGCCCGGCTGGCAGATTCAAGAGGGGGTGCGGCCTTCCTTGTGCAGGGGCATTTATGGAGGAGGGTGGTGGTGTGATTGGAGCAAATTATTTTGATCTCTCTGGCCGTGTGACCTCGGGGGTCACGTGATATCACCTAGCGAGTCCTAAGGACTACGCCCCCTATTCGTAGTCACTTAAGTTACATTTAGTAACTATTAATTACCCACATTTTCAGGTGCTGTTCTGTTACATTGTAAAGAGGGGACTGAAGACGAAGTGAGGAAGTCTGTTGGGGATCACCTTCAAAAACATGCCCCAAGACTGTGGATAGGTGGCCTCTAAAAGAGGAAACTGCCAACGTTTTGAATTTCCTCCATTCACATGCCTTACATGTATAACTTCACTTGCCATATCCTTTCTGATTGTTTTTTTACAACTCGGGGAACTAGAGTGACTTTTTTCTGAATATGGTGTTTGAGCATGTTTTGATTACTGATCCTGACATGGTTCATGTGTTCTCTTTAGCATCAACCTTTTAAGTTGTTTTTGTACTAATGACACCTTCATCACTGTGGACTAAAGGGATCAAATTATCTCAAGTAGAACTTGTATGTACATTTGTAATTTTGAAAGAATGTTAATTCATAATCTATAAAATAAACGCATGTAGTTAGGTGTTGTCTTGCTTGGCTAACATTGTGGGAAAGCCTGAAACTGCAGGCCATGCAGTGATTGGCATAACTGGGTCAAAGGGACTGGAAAAAAGGATCGTCGTTTATGAGCTGAATATTTTGGTCATATGAGACGTATTGACTTAGGAACGACCTGGGGTTCTATACCAGATTCAGACCTTGAATGGTACGCGCCATCTACGTTGAAATGAGTTGTTTTCACATCTGATGCTAAGGTGGAAAGGACTGGAGAGGACGCGTCATAAGACGTCTTTTTTGGTTCATATGAGACGGTTATTAGTAACGTCGGATCCGACGGTTCTGCACCAGATTTGGGCCATCAATGGAGTGCCATCGAGTCAAATTTGGAGGTTGAGGTGACGGCGGGAAGACGAGTCGAGAAAAGGTAAACTATTCAGTCTGCACCACCAGTGACCTATATTCTACGTCAGGCAACGACGTTGAAAGTGACGATGAATCAACGTTTGGCTTGCTCTTAGTGGGTTAAAAGCTTGGGAAATCTTTTGTATCCAAAATCGGCTTTTTTAACTTCTCCACAAACAGTATCTCAGGACCTGCCCTGGTGTGTTCCTTTGTCTTCATGGTTCTCTCTGTGCCTTTAACAGAACCCCTGAGACTATCAAAGAGCAGGGGCATTTTTACGGAGACTGATCACACTACGTGCATTCTATTTATTCATCATCGGCCATTTAGGCAACATTGGGATCATTCAATGATCCTCATGAACTTCTGGAGTGATGTTTGCTGCACTGAAAGTAAAGGGGCCGAATAATATTGCAACGTCCCCAATTTTTAGTTTTTTTATTTGTTAATAAAAAGTTTAAATTATCCAATAATTTCGTTCACCCTTCACGATTGAAGTCCCCACTTGTTGTTGATTCATGACATAATAATTTAAATTTTATATCTTTATGTTTGAAAGCCTGAAATGTGGCGAAATGTTTGAAAAGGTTCTATTCAAGGGGCCGACCGAATACTTTCGCAATGGTACTGTATAGGACAGTAGTAAGAAGCACACAGGGAGCACACACAAACTTACAACTATATACAAATAAGTAGTAGCTATGTTTCTTAGCTAACATAACTAGCTGTAGATTTTCCCATGCCCAAATGTGACATGTAAATTTCTCCTCTGTGAGACTAAAATAAGCAATAAAGCAATCTTATCTTATCTTATGTAAATTGCTTCAATACCAGTCATAAAAAATAATATTGTTAGTAGTCAGTGAAGTTTTATATACTGTACAGTTAAATTAAGGTGCTCGGATTAAATAAGTAGATAAGTTTAAAGTGACATAAGGTAAAGTTGGCATTGTTCTGTGACAATTCTGAAGTGCACCTTGCACATGATTTTAAGAATTTACTAATTACAGATGAATTAAATTCTACAGGCCTCAGCAGTTCTTATTGTACAGTCTGACAGCAGTTAGCAGGAAGGAAAGAAGCTACGGAACCTCTCCTTCACACAGCGATTGGTGCAATTAGTTTGTCACTGAAGCTGCCCTCCAGAGCAGAGAGAGTGTCACTGGCAGGGGTGAATGTCATCGTAATGTCATCGTTCCCCTGTTGCAGCTCGGCCCACATGTCGCCCTGACGAGTTCCAGTGCAACGACGGTGCGTGTGTTCATGGGAGCCGTCAGTGCAACAAAGTGTTTGACTGCAGAGACCAGAGCGACGAGGCTGGCTGTGAAACAGGTGATTAAACTGATAGTTGTTTTATTTTCTAGACTATACATTGAGAAAGGACTTTTGAATAATGGCATCGTTGTGCAAATAACTAAGGCCTTCTCCTGTCCATAGAAAATGAATGCGAGGGGCCCACAAAGTTTAAATGTAAAACTGGGGGGTGCATCGGTGCAGAGAAGGTGTGTGACGCAAGGAACGACTGCAAAGATGGCTCCGATGAACCAGCGGAGTGTAGTATGTATTTGTTTTGTAGACACTTAAAAAAGCGTTAAAACAAATATCATCCTTTCATCCTTTTGTAAACCAACAATGCGAACGTTTATTTTTACAGATCAGAATGAATGCTCCACGGAAAATGGCGGCTGTTCGCACATTTGTAACGATCTGAGAGTTGGCTTTAATTGCTCATGTCCCAGGAGGATACAGTCTGGACACAGATGAAAAGACATGCAAAGGTAAAGCCTAGTACATGAAATTATTTATTTAAGCAAAAATCTCATCACCTGTGATCTTTGCAGATATCGATGAGTGCGTCACACACCAGACACATGTAGCCAAATTTGCATCAATTTTGAGGGTGGCTACAGGTGTGACTGTATGCAAGGCTACGAAATCGACCCTGCAACGAGCACATGCAAAGCCGTATCAGGTGGGGATTGAGTTGTATGTGGAGGCAGATGCTCTTGTATAACAACCTTAGATTAAACCAATACTTTTCTGCTGATCTCCAGGATCTGGCCCCACACTCTACTTCACCAGTCGACACGAGCTGAGACTGATGACAGTGGACCGCAAAGAATACATCCGCCTGATCCCACAGCTCAAGAATGCAGTCGCTCTGGATGTGCACATACCCTCAAATACCATCTTTTGGTCAGACCTCTCCCTCAAGACAATTTTCAGGTAAAACAACCTCAGCTATGTCTATCCATCACTTTTCTTAATCAACCAAGCGACCCAACCGATTAAATGTTTTATTATGTGCAAATTATACAAAACACACAATAGTATCCCAAAGTTGGTTTTCATATGTGGAGCTGTTAACAAGTGATTTCCATAGAGCACAAGTTTAGGGACAGCAAAGTAACAATATGTTTACCTAGTCTAATGTACATAACTCTACTTTCCCCTCCCCTCAGCACCCGCATAGATACTGCCAGTGACGCTTCAACTCACACTGAAGTGATTGGCAGTGATATTGAAGCCCCAGAAGGAATTGCAGTAGACTGGATTCACGGCAACATTTACTGGACAGACAGTGAATTGAAAACCATCTCTGTGGCAACCACTGATGGAAGCAAGAGGAAAACCCTGATCTCCGACCATTTGGAGAAGCCCAGAGCCATTACAGTGGACCCAGTCAATAAGTAAGAACATCAGCTTTTGAATTACGCTTACGCATTACGAATTGTGATTGGAATTACATATACGTGTGTTCTCTCTCTAGCTTCATGTATTGGACTGACTGGGGGGAAGAGGCTAAGATTGAGAAGAGTGGGTTGAATGGAGGAGACCGCTTGGCCATAGTGACGGACAACATTATGTGGCCCAACGGCATCACTCTTGGTAAATACAAGCGTGTTATTGATAGATAGATAATATTTATTTCAAACCTGTACAATCCTCACTGCAAAAAAATCAACATAACAGACAGATATAAAAGTGCATGGTTTGAAAAGGGGGTGGATGGAGCAAACGCTTATAGGATTCCAAACCCCCTCACACATTCAACACAAAGTACAGTACAAGAACCGTATACATTCAGGCTCATTCATGAACAGCTGTAAACTTGTACAGTACATAGAGTGAAACAATATGACATGACCAGAGACAAAACACACACACCACAGACAGAGGCCCAAACACTCTCTGACCCTACACAGACATTGCTGTGTTTTTGAGCACACTACCAATTTTAGCCCGCTCACTCGTGTCTCTGCATTTCCAATCAGACATGGTTAACCAGCGTTTGTACTGGGTCGACTCCAAGCTGCACACTCTCTCCAGTGTCGATGTCAGCGGAGGGTCACGGCACATGCTCATTTTTGACGAGAAGCACCTTTTACATCCCATGTCTCTGGCAGTTTTTGAGGTTCGTACCTGTTATTCCAAAATTCCATTGCTACTTCTATAGTGTGTAATCATTCAGTCGACTGTGGAAGGACAGTGCAGTATTGAACCACCTGTACTTTAATCTTTTTTTCATGTTCAGGAGAAGGTATTCTGGACGGACATTGGAAATAGTGCGGTGTACAGTGCTAATCGCTTGACCGGAGGAGACATCACAGAGCTGGCAAGGGACCTGAATCATCCTGAAGACATTGTCGTTTTTCACACACTCAAGCAAACTAATGGTATGTTCATCTTTGTGTTAATAGTGTTGACTGAACAATGTTAGCTAAATTAAAGTTGTTTTATAAATAATTTTTTTAAGACTTACCCTAACCCTAAATCTATATACATATTGCAATTTCAACAGACCTAGTTGCTTTTCTTGTTGTTGTTGGAAAAAATGGTGACATTTATTGAACAGGAAGTTTCATTACAGCTTCCTAGCAACATTGGGATTTTATAGCTCCTGAGTTGACTGTGTCGCTTGTGTAATCTGCCTTTGTGGGTTAATTTACAGCCCGGCCCCATGTACTCTGTAACTTTTTAACTAAAATTGTGATTGGGTTTGTGATACCTTTGTTTGAACGTCTCTTTGCATTGTTGTTCAGTAGCGTCATACATTCTCTCCGTGCCATTTTTTTAAAGGTTCAAACTGGTGCCAAACGAGTGAGCTACTGAATGGAGGCTGCGAGTTCCTGTGCCTCCCTGCTCCTCGGATCAACAGCCGCTCCCCCCAGTACACCTGCGCCTGTCCGGATCACTCCGCCATGGCCGCTGATAACAGGAAGTGTGTCGCAGGTATATTTTACAACCCGGTTTTTGAAATGAATAAAACGATACGATAAGAAATCCCTTTATCTAACTCAACATGTTTTTCATTTTTAGTTCAACCTCCTGTGACCAGTCCTGCACCAATCCCTAATGTTCCCACCACTCAAGCACCAACGCAGCCTTATACTACTACTACTACTACAACTACTACTACCACTGCTGCAACTCCCAATGCTTCAACAATACTTGAACCAGCTCAAGGTAGAAGATGTTCTGTCATATAGTTATTGGCCTAAACCTAATTTACTCTTTGAATCAACTTTTGATCTCTCTAAATGTTGGCTCTTCAAGTGCCAGAGTCTTGTCCAAAATCTTTAGTGAAATTAGCATGAATGGACAATGCTGATCCGTTAGCTCTATGAAGGAAGTTTGGCTCCCATACACTTTGATTATCATTGAAACGTAAATCTTTCCCACTTTGTAACAATTCATGTCACACTCAGAATTCACTCTAAATTTTTGAATGATTTTGGGTTTGGCTAAAGCCAGTAGCTGGTTGAATGAGCGAGGCCTCACTCCTGATTGGCCGTTTGGTTGTTTGGTAGTTGCTATTCGAGAACATGGAGCTCAAGAGTCGGCTCAAGTTCAAGGAAAACGCTTGTACGTCAGCACTCAGTCCGTCCACTCCTTTATACGTGCTATGGGTGGGGCCCTGAAACAGAACATTAGTCGGAGCTCCACCCTGACTACTAAAAAGGGGAATTGTAGATAAAAATGAAATGAGTTGGCTCCTATTAGAAATTCTGATACTTTGCTATAAACGGGTTTATCGGTACCTGAGTGGATTTATATTATCAACATGGAATTAACACTTTTTATATAACTTTTTTTTTGGAAATATGCTTCAGTCATTTGATTTGAACTTGTATTTATCTTATGTTTGAAAAAGTCTCTAACAATGGATTTTTGACTAATATTTTAACAAGTGGTAAAATGGTGGTTATAGCCAAAGATAAGTGAAATATTGAACTACTTTTGGTTGATTTTGTGGTTGTTTGTTTATTTAGTGAATCACAAATTGTCTGGATTGCCCACTGAAGACGAGCCTTCCCATCCAGTCGGCGCATATATAGCTGTGCCCCTATGTAAGTAATTATGAAAACGCAGCAGCATTATCTGATGAAATCGCCTCACTAACGGGTTTCCATTTCCCCTCAGTGGTAATGTCGCTGCTGATCTTTGGGGCAGTGCTGCTATGGAGAAACTGGCGTCTGAAAAACACAAACACTATCCATTTTGTCAACCCAGTGTACCAGAAAACCACAGAAGACGAGATGCACATTTGTCAAAACTCCACCCAGGGCTTCATCTATCCAGAGGTAATGTCACTTGTTTATTCATCAACCATTACTACACTGGCCTGTTCAGCTACAACTGGATTTTACTCTTATTATTATTAACAAAAATATTGTCAGGCAATTGATAAAATATATAAGCTTTCACATTTCCAGGGGTTTGATCATTTTAAATCCTCTGAAAAGGATCTAATATTACTGAATTGTGTATTTACAGTAATATTATTGACAAGGTCCAGATAAGAAAGACATCACAAAAAACAATAATCATTAAAAAAAAATAAGCATAGATATTTACAGCAGACTACTGTACCAGTGACACTGATGTAAATAATAAAACATTGGAAGAGTATAATGTGAGAGGATGACATACTTTCCCCTGCATATTTGATTATCTATTAAATACCTTTTCATAAGAATGTCGATTTTATAACCAATGCAAAGTCATTCTTGTATCATGTTCAGCTGGTGGTGTGCCACATGGTTTTTGTCACTGAAAAAGGAACACTGCTCAATCTCAGCTGTGAAAGGGGAATTGTTGACACCCAAAATGTAGTGGTCCTTCTACCTTCAATAGACCCTATCCCCAGACTCAGAACTACAGTATATCCCCCTTTCTATATCTCTGTGAAATGTTGGACTTTGAGTTTGATCTTTGTCTGTGAAGAGGTTGTTCCCACTTATGATTAGAGTAAATGAGTCATCAAGAGTTTAAAACTACAGCACTTGTTTGTTACAGGCTATATACAGACAAGAACAGTGATTGCATTATGGTAGAACAAACAAAGGACAATGTAGAAAATGGTAAAGGAAACATTTTATTGCACAAACCAGAGTATTGCACATGCCCTGACTGTCCTGATATCACACCGTCCCCTATTGCACAGCCCATATTGCACGTATTACAAATAATGTAAAATGCAAAGTGTATAATTGGTTGTTCTCCGCATTCACTAACCACTACTTTCTGCGCAGAGGACAATGCTAAGTATGGACGACTTGGACATTGCGTGATGGAGATGCTGTCTGACGTGAACGCGGTGGATACAGATGAAGAAGCAAAGTCACTTTCTTCTTGCGCTGCTTGAAAAAGGGTGAAACTCGCACGCTCGCTGACCTCACGACACTGTCCCGTCCAACATGTCTGAACCAAAGAAAACTGAAGAAGAAGAAAAGACTTTTGGGATTGTTTTAAAGAGACGTGCGATTGTTTCTCTCTCTATGAAGGCAAAGTGTTGTTGTAACCTGTTTGGAAGTTAATATATTTAAGTTTTGTCACTCTTGTTCACTGAAAAGCCTTGATGTCTGTTGTGTGCCTTCTACTGCACTCCACAATGTTTGCCTTATTGAGCCAACCTGTTACTACCTTCACAAAATCGTGGTATAGAATGACGTTTACTTTGGATTGGCTGCTGCTTGCACCAAAATGAAGAGCTATATAATAATATTTAAAGAACGTATACTGAATATTTTGAAGCTATTTGCAAAGATCTGCCTGGCATTGTAGATAATGTATGTGTATATATGTAATGTACATTTGTGGGCTTTTATATTTGTAATCACGTTTATGTAAATAAGTTTTATTTATTGAGATTCGTTTTGTTTACTGTTGTACATGAAGATATACCACACTGTGCCTGCAAGTTTTGTTCACTTTCTGGTTGCTTTTACAGAACTGTATTGCTTAATTACTGAGAATTCATTTCAGAAATATGTCTTTTATGCAGTTTATTTTTTGTTTTTTCAGATTGACGCTGCACACATTACCTTAGCACTATTCGCTCTGCTGTTTTAAATTGCATATTTTGTGGAAATAAAGAGATTTATTGCATTTGAGTATTTTATTTTATCAGTTTGACCTGTAGATCAATCATGTATAGTATTGTAGCGATGATGCTAGCAAGAGATGGGGTGAACTTTTAACTGGTTTATTTCACATCATAGACTTGAACGTGTTTCGTATGTGTAGGAAGTGCTAGCCTTTTTATATGAGAGGAAGACATCGGGAAGTGCACCTACGAATGTCGTCACTGATGAAATATGAGTGAACGTGTGTGTGTGTACACCAATATAACATTTTTATTTAACCAGGAAAGTCCCATTGAGTCTTTTTCATGGGAGTCCTGAACAAGATACAGCAAAAGTCACACATAAAACTACGAATTATAAAAACTGTTACATATCAATGAGGATGTCTCAAGTGCTCTCAATCTGGATTTAAAAGCATTCAATGAAAAAAGTTCAGATAATTTACAGTCTTTGTAAAAGGAGTAGCATATTCAATATTCTTTATTCCCAGTTCTGTGGGGCAAAAGGAACAGACCAACAAAAGATCATTTGAACGCTAACCATAAGAACCAACATCTCTGTGTGAATAAATCACAGTCATAAGAGGGCAGTAGACCAAGCATCGCCTGATAAACGCCTCTTCGATCTCATCCCACAATCATTTACTAATACACCTTCGTCATTTGTTTTTCCAACAGGGCATCTAGTTTTACTCATGCAAAGCAAACATTGCATACGACCAATTGTTATCACTTCTCAGGATCCCATTTGTCAAAGTTGTGGCATGTTGTGGAGCAGGTGCAGACGCATTCCACCATTTGTCCCGCGCGTGGACCGGGAAGTGTGCACATCTTTTGTCCCTTTCAACATATGTGGATGTTTATTCTTCTCTGTGTAGTACGCTGTTATTATGAGCTACCCCCCATGAGGCAAGGGATGATGCTCTGAAGACTTGAGTGAGACACCAGACACCTGCTGCATCTCACCTCACATTTGCATCTGCACATGCGCCGCGCCCCATTGGCCAGGTGGCAGGCGAAAGGTGGAGCTTCGCATCACACCACTGCGACGTAGGTAAACAGGAGTGGCCTTTCCAAAGTGCCGATGGAGGTGATGGTTACAGGACAAATCCCCTTGGCAGGTTACCAAGCTACGATGAGGCGAAAACAATCGTCTGTTTGCAAATAACATGAGGACAGTCTGGAGACAGGTGTGGTGTCGCAGGCCCAGGGATGTAACAGAGCCTCCATATTGTGTCAAAGTATTTCTTTACATTTTATGGGGAAAAAAAACTTGTACCATACTCTAATAACTCCATCTGCTGGAAACCATACCAGAAACTCACACCTCAGCCCATCACCACATTTCACACCAATATCTGTTTCTCTGCCTGAAACAAAGGAAACCAGACGGGCATACTTGTAATTTATTATACGTATTAGAATGTCACAAATAGAAAAAAATACGGTCAAAGTTATGTTCACAAACATGGTTAAATATTTCAAATACATTTGTTTTTTATATGTTGGGTTTAAAAATTGAGTTTAGCTTGTGTATAATATATGTGGGTGTGTGCATGCTAAATTAGGTTAGAGTTTTTTTTTTGATAGTCTAATTAATACTGGTGAAACTCATAAAATGGGTTAGGGTTAAGCAATTTCTGTAATTCAACTGAAATGTAAAATCAATATCTAAACTCATCACATAAGAAGGAACAAACGCCCAGCCTTTGTTTATTATAATGTTGATGATCATGGCTTACATTCCATCTTTCTCAGGTGTTTTATTTACTCAGCATTGTAACTAAAAACTTGATATATCTCCCTTTGCGTGTAATGAGTCATCTTTTATTTTCACATTATTAGTTTAATGACAGAAGTAATTGGACTATTGAACAATATTCTTTAATGTGAATTAATTTCCCCTGTAAGCATAAATGGTATGATAGAAACCCTCACTTTTTACATTGTACTGTGTTAATCCTTTACTTGTGATTGTGAGTTAAATGAAACGAGAGTGCAGGGTGGCAGAACGAAGATGGAGGAAAAATAAAACAACAATCAACTACAAAATATATAAAAACAATCAAAAAGCATACAATTACACAATTAGAAATCATAAGAACAAATACTTTGCAAATCTAATCAGCCAGAACAAAAATAATCCTAAATTCCTCTTTTCAACCATCGACACCCTTTTAAACCCTGATTTTAGCATGTCTCTTTTAACCCCCACAGACTCCCTCTGTGAGGATTTTGCAGTCCACTTCACGGGGAAGATAAATACAATCAGATGTAACATTTTATCCAACCGCACTACTGTTTTTAACACATCTTATTGTTTGTCTTCACCAGAGGAAACACTGGACAGTTTTGTCCTGGTTGATGCTGAGATGCTTGATAAAGTTTTCTCCTCAGTGAGGCCCACCACATGTCTTTTAGATCCAGTCCCCACTCCATTTTTTAAGTCATTTTATGAATCTTTTAGAGAGGAGCTTTTAAACCTGGTGAATTGCTCTCTGCAGACTGGGGTCTTTCCTGCAGCCTTCAAAGCGGCTGTGGTGAGACCCCTTCTGAAGAAGAGCAATTTAGATTTTAATGATTTTAACAACTACAGACCGGTATCCAACTTACCATTTCTAAGCAAAATTTTAGAAAAACTTGTTTTTACCCAGCTCAATGCCTTTTTAGATCAGCAGCAAATTTTAGAGAAATTTCAAACAGGTTTTAGGGTGAACCACAGCACAGAGACTGCTCTGTTAAAGATTTTAAACAATTTTAGACTAAGTTATGATTTTAAAAAGGTGACCGTGTTGGTTCTACTGGATCTTAGCGCTGCCTTCGACACAGTAGACCACACCATTCTTTTATCACGCCTACAACACCTCGGCCTCTCTGGTGCTGTCCACAAATGGTTCACTTCTTATTTAACAGACAGATCCTTCATGGTAAGTTTGGATACCTGCTCCTCTCAGGTCCATAAAATCACATGTGGTGTGCCCCAGGGTTCCATTTTAGGTCCAGTCCTTTTTAACCTGTACATGCTCCCTCTTGGCGGTGTCATCAGGAGACATGGAATTAACTTCCACAGTTATGCAGATGATACACAGCTGTACATCTCCATGTCTCCTGATGACACCAGGCCAATGGATGCTCTTTTTAACTGCATTTTAGTTTCTTCAGCTCAACCAGGACAAAACTGAGGTTTTAGTCATCGGCCCTGAGGCCCAGAGAGAGAAACTTTTATCAAAACTCCAATCACACTCTTTTAATCCATCATCACAAGTGAAAAATCTGGGCGTAATCTTTGACTCTGAGCTGACTTTTATTCCTCACATCAAGAGTATCACAAAAATAGGTTTTTATCATCTAAAGAACATCGCCAGAGTCCGCCCCATTCTCTCTCGGGGCAACACGGAGACGCTGATGCATGCTTTTATCACCAGTCGCATTGACTACTGTAATGCCCTGCTCTCTGGTCTTCCCAAAAAGAATATTGCAAGTCTTCAATTACTCCAAAACTCGGCCGCACGTGTCCTGACTAAGACCAGGGGGCGGGACCACATTACACCGGTTTTAAAATCGCTGCATTGGCTCCCTGTGTGTTTCAGGATACATTTTAAGGTTCCTTTAATGGTTTTTAAATGTCTTAATGGTCTTGGGCCTTCTTATCTTTCAGAACTGCTTTTATCCTATGAACCTTCCCGGCCCCTGCGCTCCTCCGGCAGCAGACTCCTAACCATCCCCAAAGTCAGGACACACACTCACGGTGAGGCATCTTTCCAGCACTACGGCCCCCGTCTCTGGAACAGTCTGCCGGAGGAGCTCAGGGCCGCAGAGAACATTCATATTTTTAAAAGTAGGCTCAAGACACACCTTTTTAGATTAGCTTTTGATTAGTTTTTATTATTCCATTCTATTTATCTTTTATTATTTATTATATTGCTATTGCTATTATTCATGTATTGTGTGTTCCTTTTAGTCTCACATTTTAGTGTTTTACTTATTGTATTGTTTTTAGTGTACCCAGTGTTTCCTCTGGAGGAGCCCTCTGCACCGGGAGCAGTGGTCGGTGTGGCTGCGGGGGTCGGACTCTTGGGCCTGGTGGGGGCCTGGGGCCTCGGTTTCGTGTCTCCTCTGGGTCCTGTGTCGTCCCCTGTGGCTACGGGCGGCTCTCTGCTCCTGGTGCAGACGGCTCCTTGGATGACGCTTTTTCAGCTGGTTGCATCTGAACCCTGCCAAGTCTCTAATCATGGTTTTATTGTTTTACTGGTGTGTGTGTGTGTGTGTGTGTGTGTGTGTGTGTGTGTGTGTGTGTATGAGTGTTCATGAGCGCGTGTGTGTGTTTGTCTGTGGTTTGGGGTAGGGTCTGTTGGGTGGTCTGGGGGAGGGGTCTTGGGTCGGCGGGATTGTTTTTAACCAAACTGTAAAGCACTTTGTGTTGCATCTTTTGTATGAAAAGCGCTTTATAAATAAAATTTGATTGATTGATTGATTGATTTATTATCCATACACTTGGCTAACAAGGGTTTCTACAGGTGCAGGGTATTTGATCATGTGCATGAGCTTAATGGATTAAAGACACCAAAGCATGTGGTCAGTGACTTGAAGGAAAATGTGTAGGACAAAGGACATAGCCATCTAAAAAGATCCAGTGTATTGTTTTGGTTTTTTTTATAGGAAAAATAATGTCAAGCGGATGCACATTCTACCAAGATTAGATAAGAAAAGACAAAGGTTCAAAAGCAAGGGCATTAATAGTCACAAACTAATGATGGAATGACAGCTTTAGCCGGCAGAGCTTGGTGTTCTGTACAGAAAGTTGGACATGACAAATGAAGATAAAGGGAGTGCTCACATTATGGTGAGTAAATAAGTAAGCACACAACCAGATAATCTGTTTGAGAAATACTATTTTTGGGTAACTACATAAGAATACACTACTCAACCTGGAAACAAAAAGGCTTTATCCATGTTTCAATAGAGGACTTTCAGTAAAAGTATTTTGAGTGCACTGTTCCACTGTGTTTTTAACCTGCAAGTCAGTCTTATCTCTCTATGTTCTATGGCCTAGTCTTTGAAGAGCACAGGATCTTTTTTACTTCTCTCTACTCTATGAAGACATTACATTTTTATATAAAAATATATAATATTATCTCCTGATGCACTCACTTTCACCTCTGTAAAAGTACACTACTCTTGGTGGTTGTTGGAATGCATCCTTGTTGTGTGTATGTTGTTTTATGTGGGTTTTTATTTTTATTTTGTGAAAAAAAAAAAAAAAAATTTCAAATATGCATGAAAGTATTCTAAGTTAGCCTGGTTGTACCACAGCATGCAGGGAAATGATGATTGACTGGAGTGTACGGATGGCTAAGGCCAGGCTAATTCTAAGTATTCAGAATATAGTACTTTGATTGAACCATAATATAATGCTGCTCATGGCTGACGTTATGGCACAGTATTGCACAACCAGACTAAACTATACCATCTACTAATGTGAATGTGAACACCCAAGTACCTGGGTGTTCACATTAACAATAAACTGAACTGGTCCCATAACACCCCCCTCTGGGCTGCTCCCTGGACTCTGTGGTGGAGGTGAGGGACAGGAGGGTGCTGGTCAAAGCCACCCCCATCATGAACAAGACCTCCCACTGCACAGGACTGTAGAGGAGCTGAGGAGCTCCTCTACAGTCTCAGTGCAAGAAGGAGCGCTACCGCAGGGCCTTTATCCCCACCACTGTCAGACTGTACAATAAGTCACTAATGCACTAGGACTGATAAAATCTGCACTGATTTTGCCACTTTTTTTGTATATCATTATATCCTGACATGTACTTTTCTCCAGTGTGAGATCAATAAAGTCTATCTCACTATCTTATCTCATCTTGCAAGGGAATAGCGTGAACCAAGTTTTCCTTTATGTTCATAAAGCACTATGAACACTGGGGAAAGCTGGGGTACCTAACCTTTTATCCATAACAAAGACAATACAACAGAAGAGTCCTGTAAATGCTGAGGGGGAAGAAACAACAACAACAACAACATGCTGTCTTTAAGTTATCTTTTACCTATATTTGTAAGAAAACCCCTCTGAGTCACTATTTTACCCTTTGGGCTGAGAGCTGCTTGACTGAGTGAGGATCTTCTCTTTTTCACTTTTCTGTCTGAAAAAAGCTGATCGAAAAATGCCAAAAAGTACATGCAAATGCAAACTAGTGACAGAACCAAGATCAATGTTTTGAGTTTGTGGTAAGCCCAGCTCTTGAATCGTGTGGAAATTGAAGCCGGACCAGCCAGACCATGTGACCATTTTCCATGTCATGTCTTTGTCTGTGCTGCCCCCTGGTGTCAGAGATGGGTATCACATCTCGCGCTCAGGTGTCCTCTGTCAATGGTTCACCTGGCCGTCATGACGTCATCACAGCCACAGGAAAAGACGCCCTGGACCCTGCACGGTCACCTTTCACTCGCAAACTCACAAATACGGAATAGTTTAAAACATATGGTGTCGGCATAACTGACTAAAGGTGACTTGATCAACTTCTAAACCTGAAGAGTCTGAAGAGCAAACACGATGTCCGCCTCAGCTGTGTTTGTGTTGGATCTAAAGGGGAAGGTACGTCAACCTGTTGCATTGTACTAAACGCCGTACGAAGAAACTATTTTTGCTTTATTAACTGATCATGTAGAGGCATGTGTTTATTTAGCTGTATGATACCACTGCTGTCTGTTTGTTAAAATCAGCTTGATTCGTCAGTTTCATTCAATGGTACTTTTTAATACACTTCCGGTGGTTTATTACACAATAACACAGACACTCTTGTTTCTTTTGTAGGGCCCATATCCTTAAATGTGTATATCCTTGTAGGCCTATACTTAAGACCTATGCTTTCATTGAAATTCACAGAGACTGTATTGTATTACACAGTATACAGAATACAGCTTTAATAAAAGCACATAGGAAAATCCATATTTTTGAATAATCTGAACGTGGTTTATTGTCAACGGCTGATGTGAGTTTCCCATATCTCTTACATATTTCACCATGTAGTCATTCTCTGGAGGATAATTTAAACTTAAAGTAATCAATAAGTTTGAGTTTCAAGACCATTGAACAGACAAGCTCTTATTTGTCAAGGGAGTGTGGTATGAGCATTCTATGATACATGCAGGCCTAGATGAACTAAAGGCTCAGCACAATCTCGTGTCATTCATACTAAGAATGTCTTGTTCACTGTGAACAGGTGCTGATTTGCAGGAACTACAAAGGAGACGTTGATATGGCAGAGATCGACCACTTTATGCCATTACTCATGCAGCATGAAGAGGAAGGGCTCCTCTGTCCTGTGTTGTCACACGGAAACGTTCACTTCATGTGGATCAAACACACCAACCTCTTCTGTATCCTCTTTAAATAATGTTATAATCACAGTTTTATGTAGGAAAGAACAGACACAATGTACGAAACAAATGTAAACCTTAACCCCTCTCTCAGTGGTGGCCACAACAAACAAAAACTCCAATGCCTCCCTGGTATATTCATTCCTCTACAAGCTTGTTGAGGTTGGTAATGCTGTGAATGTTGTTTGGAAAGGATGAAATTACAAGATTCTTTATTGTGCAATATGTAGGTGTTCACCGAGTACTTCAAAGAGCTGGAGGAGGAGAGCATTCAGGACAATTTTGTGGTTGTGTATGAGCTGCTGGATGAGCTGATGGATTTTGGCTTCCCGCAGACAACAGACAGCAAGATCCTACAGGAGTGAGTCAGACAGCACTTCAGTAGTAGTTTAATTGTCCAGTTCCCAAATTAGTGATTACGAAATAATTTCCTTTGTGCAGATACATTACACAAGAAGGTACGAAGCTTGAGGTCGCCAAAAGCAAAGTTCCTACCACTGTCACTAATGCAGTTTCTTGGCGGTCGGAGGGCATAAAATACAAGAAGAATGAAGTCTTTATAGATGTCATTGAATCCATCAACGTTCTGGTAAATATCACTAAAACATATCATGCATGTGCACTCCACATATGTTCCAGTGACTGTCAGCTCTGCTACAATGTTGCCAATGCTTTGTGAGAGTTATTTAAGTGTATTAAAGGTTTTTTACCAATAATTACAATTTGGAAAGTATGCATGGCCATACCTGAATGTGAATGCCAGATCCTGTCAGACCTCTGAAGCTAAGCAGGGCAAGGCTGGGTTAGTACTTTGATGGGATACCTTTGGACACCCCAGGTGCCACAGTGGAGCGGCTGTAAATTGCCAAACTGTTGTTGTGTCCTTAGGCAATACATTCACCCACATTGCCTAGAATGAGTCTGGGTGTGTGTGTGAATGGTTGGTGGTGGTTGGTGGAGGGGCCGATGGCATTTACTGGTTGCCTTGCTTCTGTCAGTGTGCCCCAGGGCAGCTGTGGCACACTGATATGTGAAGTGTCCAAAAAATAAATATTATATAATACATTTCAGCCTTTTAAAGAATTTGCTTCAACACTCATTTGACATTTGTCACAAGTACAGAATGTATTGAGAATAATGTCAATATAATATATTTTGGATTAGAGAAGTCCTCACAGAGGAGAAAGAGGATGAAAACAGTAATCATTAAACAAAAAGTTCTGACAAGACTCTTTTTGAAAAGCACATAAGGAGTGTTGCATGAATATCGAATTGTATTCTGTCATTGTTGTGTTCAGGTGAATGCAAATGGAAACGTGATGAGCAGTGACATTGTGGGCAGCATTAAGCTAAAGACCATGTTATCTGGAATGCCCGAACTCAGACTGGGACTCAATGACAGAGTTCTTTTTGCCTTGACTGGGCGTAAGTTGGCACCACTATTGCCATTTTGTAAACTTAATCATGTTGTAATGAGGTGTTTGTGTACAGGAGACAAGGGGAAGACTGTGGTGATGGAGGATGTAAAGTTTCACCAGTGCGTGCGCCTGTCACGGTTTGAAAGTGACCGCACAATTTCATTCATTCCTCCTGATGGAGAGTCTGAACTTATGTCCTACCGCATCAATACCCACGTTAGTTCCATTGAAAACCACTAAGGGCATTCAACATTTTATTCACAGAAGCGTATTGACTTTTTTTTTCAATTGTAGGTCAAGCCATTAATTTGGATTGAATCAGTAATTGAAAAGTTTTCTCACAGTAGAGTGGAAATCATGGTCAAGGTAAATGTAAACATGCCTAATTTCTTTCATTTGCAAAAATGCACAAAACACTAATTTTTTTGCATGTATTATATGCATGTTTTATAGGCAAAGGGACAGTTTAAAAAGCAGTCTGTTGCCAACAATGTAGAGGTCAGGGTGCCGGTTCCCAGTGATGCTGATTCACCTAAGTTCAAAACCAGCACAGGAAATGCCAAATATGTCCCTGAGAAAAATCTGGTGGTTTGGACCATCAAGTCTTTTCCTGTTAGTGAGACAAACAATGATTCAATATTATGTTATCCTGCCGTTCTTCAATAACTATACATCTGTGTTATTTAGGGAGGTAAGGAGTTCTTGATGAGAGCCCATTTTGGTCTGCCCAGTGTGGAGAAAGATGAGGCTGAGGGCAAACCTCCTATAACAGTGAAATTTGAAATCCCATACTTTACAGTGTCAGGAATACAGGTAGGTTTGCTCTGTTATTACTGACAGAGATTCAGCAATTTCATAGATTCATTAATTATCATCGGGGCAGTAAACTCATGGGCAAATATATAATTTTTAGTTCTCACTATCTTTGTTTACAGGTCAGATATATGAAGATTATAGAAAAGAGTGGTTATCAGGCTTTACCATGGGTTCGCTACATCACACAAAGTGGAGGTATGCTATAATAAACAGGCTCCTACGTCACACAATTACAACAATTTTAAGTTATTACTAAGTTACATTTTCTCCTTTTCTAGATTATCAGTTGCGGTCAAACGTGTAGAAGTGCAATATTAATTCAACGGGGCCCACTGACGTGCACTATAAAGAATGAAGGACTGAATCTTATAACATTTCATGTTGTTTGAGTGCTGTATGTGAGGATGCTTTATATCAGATTCATTCAAACAAATGGTTCAAATCAAATTAACATATATTATTTGTACATTTTATGTGATTATTGCTGTGTGTGTAGAAATAAAGGTTGTGTGTAATGTATGTAGTCAGTTTGTGACATGAGTGAGTATTCCGCCCAAATGAGACGTACACGCGCCTTTTCCCTCAGATAGACATGAGATAGCCCAGACTGTGTAGAAGTCTCGGTCTGTCTGACAGAACTGTGAATGAGCCGCTCTCAACACTACAGCGAATACGAATCGCCCGCTTTCTGCGCTGTGGCCTCTGATTGGTGCAGACCTGCTGTTACCACAGCGACTGAGCTGTGTCCCCGCCTTCTTTGGCAAATATGGAGAGACACCGCCCCCCAGACGCACTGTGATTGGACAGCGTGTGCTGGTCCTTGTGTTTGTATGTGCTCAGCCTGAGAGCGCCCAGATCAGCGCGCAAATGTTTTCTCATGTTTATAAACTTCTCTGCGCTCGTTGGGGTTTAAAATTTACTGGATTTTTGAGTCAACGGATTACGAAGCTTGACGACTTCGCGAACACGGACAAAACTTGAAGGTAGCGCTGCTTTACACCGCATTACTGGAACCTCTGTGCTCGTAAATATGTGTAAAACCTCTTTATGTGTATTCTGCTCGGTCCAACAAATGTTGCTATGTCGTTTACATTAAGAACGAGACAATAGTATTCCGCTAGTTACGTTAAGCAATAGCATTAGTCAATATCATGGCGCCTGCCGCATCTATCAACGTAGTTTTGTTGTTTGTCATTTACTACTCTGCTTTGACCATTGTCAGAGCCGGGAGTGAGTTTAACTCGAGGACTAATGATATTTTACACATGTGTGTAACCACAGTGAAGAATGGTCCTGAGCCAGATGGATGCCGGTAAAGCCTTAACAGCGGCGGCAGCCAAAGGAAACACGAACGAGGTGCAGAGGATGCTGGACGAATGCCGCGTACATCCTGATACTCCCAATGAATTTGGCAGGACTGCTCTACAGGTGAGGAATACAATTTTAGACTCGTTTTAACACTTTGTTGCCGACAAGTGTACTTCAACCAAACGAGTCTGTTAGCGCTCTAAAAATAGGTTTGGGTAATAATGATCCAAGTGCTTTTCACAGAGAGCCAAATCAACAGTCTACTGGCAACCAAAAGATGAAAAATGTGTATTATATAATGAACTATGGAGTTAGTATGAAATATGAAATGTGTTGATTGAATTGCTTGCTGAATTAAAGCTATAGACATAGATCTTGAATAGGAGGAATGGGTGTATGCTCTGTGGTGCTGCAACTATGTGCAGGGTTCAATGTTTTTGTATGTGATTGCATATTATATTATATTGTAACTAGGGCCTGTAGAAATAATATGGTGCTAAACATCTTTGTCTATTATAAGCTGCACATGGAATCTTGGAATCTGCATATGTACATCTTTTGTAATACAGGTTAAATACTTATTGTCATTTCTTATGTGAATTCATGAACAGGTCATGATGATGGGAAACCCCAAGGTTGCCAGTCTGCTGTTACAGAAAGGAGCAAACCCAAACCTCCAGGACAAGCACGGCATCTCTCCAGCCCATGACGCTGCTCGCACAGGGTTTCTGGACACACTGCAGGTTCTGGTGGAGCATGGCGCTTCTGTCAACATTGCAGACAATAACGGAGCTTTGCCGATACACATTGCTCTCCGTGGAGGCCACCGAGACGTGGTGGCATTCCTGGCGCCACTGTCTGACTTGAAGCATGCCAACACCAGTGGGCAGACAGCAGTCGATGTGGCCAGAGCCTCCCGCGTGCCCGACATGGTAGATCTGCTTTTTGCTCACATTCACAGTTAGCCCTCTAACCCTTGTGCTCATCCTGGTGACTTGAATTTATTTCTGTGTAAAAGATTGTTTTTGTGAATAGCAGCATTAATATGTGACATAAAACATATTATCTCGGCAGCTTATTTTCAGTGGATGGTGGCTGGTAGTAGACACCTCTTTTGCACAGTGCAATTTAGGCACCTTATACATTTCCCTCGTACAAGGGAGTGCACATGTGTAGATAGTTTATTACTATTGTTGTGTAAAACTTGAACTTTTTTGTGTTTTTACATTTTGACAAAACTTGACGTGGTGTGCACAATTGCTTTGCATAGTTGTTACTCAAATCTAGACTTATCTTAACTTTCCCTTATTTATTTGTGGAATAGATGAAATATTCTTGTTACTTTGTACATAGCCTTTATTGTGCTTGTTGAAATGTTATTTATATAGATTTTTTTAAACAAGTGATTTTTTCACTATGGTATTTGACCATGGAATACAAAATAAACTCTTGGAAATGATTTTTGTTTGAGTTATTTCATGACAGTCATTGTATTGGGTATAAAAGTGTGTTTGTAAAGAGAAAGAAAATACAATGGGATTACCGATGTTATGGCAAGTGTTAAATGCATGTTTTGACAAATTATTGTCCTGTTTATTGAGGGGAACCAACTGTTTAACAAATCATGATTGCTTAATTAGGTCTTTCAGTTGATGCAATAAGACAGTAAACCATTTACCAGACTTTTACCAGAAAGGTGATGTGAAACACAAAGGGGGAGGCCTTAATAATAGATACAAGACATCTACAATCTTTACCATCAATAGATAGATAAAAGGAAAAAATGGGGAAGTGGGGAAAGGTTTGTAGCCAGGAAACAGACAGATTAAAATACAATTGGAACCATCATGTAACACTCTGTCTCTTCATTTGTTTTGGTTAATATCGGTTATTGCAGATATTGAAAGCCCAAGCATCAAGATTGATAAATGGACATTAAAAAGGCTGAATCGGTGCATTTCCAGTGGAACCCAAGGTAATATTAAGAATGAGGTTTCGACTCAGTTGAAGAATGCTTCCTGATGTGAAATGCTCTGAAGGTCACAGAGATAAGTGAATTGAGGCTGAACAAGAGGAGAGCATTGTTGAAGCCTGTAGGTAACCGTGGCACAGATTGCTGATGTTTGTGCACACAGCTCTCAAGACACACACAATGGCTATTTTGTTTGCTTGGGCCACAGGCAAACTTTACGAGCCTGCACTGGAGATACAGTTCAGCTATTCGTCAGCTGCTGTGAATATTCATTGAATGCTAGTTGATTTTATACTTATCACAAATGAAAACATGTACTTTATTATTATTATTTTTTAACCATCCACTAGGTCGAGCTCAAGGCCTCCTGTGTGAACTAATCTGGGTGTGTCTTCACATGCTCAAACACTTCCTCACTGTTGTACAGTTTTGGTCAGTCTACAGCGGGTTTGGAAACATGAGTCAGTAAAACCGCCTTCACCGCGCTATAGGTGAACAGACGATCAATCACAATACTCTTGAAACCATATTTGATCAGGATCAACTACAGTAGAAGAGCTTTGAGAGGATCAGATGGACTAAAAGTGAAAATAAAAGTTGGATACGCCAAAGAGTAGACAGGACAAAATCACCATTTTTTTTTCATTCATTAGACACACAATTATGTTGGGCTTAATTATCAAGTTGCCATTTATAAGAAACACCAGACTGAACTGCTCATCTTTTACAAAATATGTGCATTTATTTGATATGGAAGCCTCCAATGCAGCTGACAGCTCAGTGTCTATCAATAATTGATTTGGCATTATGACAGATTGTCTTTGGAAATTTCCATAGTCTGTAAAAGACTCAGACATTTGTGACACACAGGTCCCGACATGATCTTCCTGCACTGTAACCCGCTGGAGTTGAATTGAGATACAACAAGTCTATGCAACAGGTTATTAAGAACAGGAAGCCAAGATAGTGCAACAACATAGGAGACAAATACTCTGTACATTGAACAAACCTAATATTACAAATAATTACATGTCAGTTGCAGACATCCCTTTTCAGTTTAAAACAATATTTATATGCAGTATATATGATTAGAAATGCTTTATGGAAGTTTTCAGATAAACAATTCATTGACCAGTTTCAACTTTTATAAACAGAATGTCCAGTCATACAGTAATACTGTTTCTGGGAAGCTTTTGTTCGACTCCTAAGGGGAGCAACATGAGACTGGGCGAAGACAGAAACTCTGCGCTTCAAACCTGCCCCACAGGTTATGCAACACAGTGGTTGGACTTATAAAAATATAGAGTTTTCTACACCAAGACACATTTATTTTAGATAACCATAGAACCACAGCAATTTATAAAAAATAAATAGAATGTTAATAATAATAATAATAAAAATAATCTTAAAAAATAGCACTTAACCCAAAGCAATTCCTTTTATTTAAGATTAAGAGATACTTAATTCGTCCCAGTGGGTAAATGTAATTATTTGATATGTAAGACATAATTGAAGTGCAATGACGAATGTAAATCACTGACTGACATCGTCTCCATTGGCCTCCTCTTGCGGCTGCTTTGCCTCCACATCTGTAGACAGCTGTTCCAGGAGACTGTCCTCCACTATGACTGCACTCAGGGCGAGTTGTGGACAGTCCTTCAGCTCCACAGGCAGAGCCCCAAAACGGTTTCCTTTAAGCTCCAGCCGCACCAGCTGTGTTAGACTGGACACCCTTGGGCTCAGATATGACAAACAATTGCTTCCTATAGCAAGAGTTCTGAGGCGTTTACAAGAGAACAACTCCTCAGGAAGGATCTCTAGAGAGTTGAATGCAGCGGAGAAGAACTGAAGCCCTTGTAGGATCCCCACCTCTATCGGCAGCGCGGTGAGCCGGTTGTGCGACACGTCCAGATGGCGCAACTTGGTGCAATAAAAAAGACGCGAAGGAAGTTTTTGGATCTTGTTCCAACTCACGTCCAAAACCTCCAGCGAATGCAGCTTACTTATGTGATCTGGGATGTATGTGATTTTGTTGTGCCACAATCTTAGTGTTGTTAAACGCTGGCAATGTTGTAAACTGAGAATTTCCTCCACAGTCGACAGCTTGTTCTCTTTTAAGTCCAACTCCTGAAGATTACTTAAGCTGAAGATGGCGCTTGGGATGCGTTCCAATCCACAGCTAACCAGCTCCAATGACACTAGACTAGTTAACTTCTTTAGACTGCTTAATGCCTGAAGTTTTCCTCCTTCGTTGTTGATGCTAAGACGCTGCAGTTGTAAGGCCACATCTCCAACACTGGTTGGGATTTTAGTCAAGGTGCAGCGAAGATTAAGAAACCTTAAAGATTTCAGATCTCTGAGGGAATCCAAACTTGCACTCCGTGACGCCTCATGGCTTAATGGGCCGTTTAGATGCAACTCTTCCAGTTCATGCAAAGTGTACATCCACAATGGGAGCTCCTCTAGACTCTCAAAAGCTAAACGCAGTACTTTTAAATGCTCTTGGAAAAAGTTCAGTGCGGGCAGTTGGAGTTTTGCAGGGCAGTAGATCAATGAGAGCTCTTGTAGGGAATCCAACTTTGCCACACTGGGAGGAAAGGTGACATTTTTTACTTGTTCCAGTTTGAGAGCTTCCACCTCATTAAGCTCAAAGACTGTGTCAGGAAGTCCGGGCAACATTAACAAATGCAGCTCCAAACGGTTGCTCAAGTTCTTGGCAAGACGAGTGCGTAGCTTTTTATCTGTCCACTCGTAGTTGAGGTTGAGATGGTACAAGCGGCTTTCACTGACTTCGGACAAAAAAACGGCAAATCTTTTGGAGTACAAAGAATCGTACTGGTCGACAAGATGCAGCAGGAAGGCAAAGTCATTTTTTACATCAGGTATGTCACTGATGCCAGTTTCAAATCGTACTTGCTCAAAGGAGTACTCCTTCAGGGGGCGATGGAAGAGCCAGTAGAGAGTATAGATGCAAACCAGGCCGTAAACTCCAACAAAGCAAATATAGCAGTAGGCAAGCTTTGAGAAAAGAGGGGCCTTGTTGTGATTGCAGCAGAAGATGTTAAAACCTGTCAGTTCGGGGGGAACCTTGCAGCGAATCACAATCTGAATGTTATGCACCAGCACTGTAGCGTAGATCATAACAAATAGAAACTTCAGTACTTTTAATGAGGTCTGCAGCACATACATGACATACAAGAGATCTGCCTCCTCCACATGGGTACGCAGTTTCTTCACTTTTTCAAACAGTGCTTTGGCTTGTTCCCCTTCTTTTTTATCCAAAGCTGTGGCTGTCAACTGAGGCTCGACAGATTTTTTTTCGGGGTTAGATTTAACCGATGAGGAGCGAAGAAGACCCACTGTCTCCTCATTGTCTATCCTGTTTTTCTCTGAGGGGTTTTTAGAAACAGTATTCCTTCTCAAACTCACCAGCTTCTCCTCCCCTCTCTCTTCAGAAACCTCACTCAAGGCCCTAGTTGTCCACGGGGAATCAAAGCACTTCCCCAGAATGGAAACGAAAAGTTCAATTTTAGACGAGGTCCCAGGGTACTTGAACCAGAAGCTGCTCGCCACCATGAAGACCATGGTGTGAATGACAACCAGATATGGGAAGAACTTGGCGAACCAGTGGACAAACCATGTGTAGCAGTAAGCGTTGACAAACACATATTGATGGATGTCAAGGTCGTTTTTATGTCCTCTCACTTCCTGAATGATGGGGTTCACTGGAATTTCCAATGTGTCGTTTTCTCCATAGTTCCTGATGTGGCTGCAGTCAATAGCGTTTGGTGTAGGGCTGGTGAAGCGGTTCGGCAGGCAAGCAATTTTTTCTGAGGTAAGCTTAAAAAAACACAAACACACAAATTGTTAGTGAGATACACAGTAGTTAGTTGGAAAGGAGACATTTTAAGTACACATGCACAATCAATACATGATAATATTGAACCTGAATACGAAAGCGTAAATACCGATAACAGTAACAATGTAGTAAAAAAAAACATTTGAGTACTGAGCAGCATGTTGGGCTAAGAACATTCAAAATATCACAAATCTGAATCACATTTTCATATTTTATTCATGACAATAAATCAAATGCCTTTTTAATCTTATGGACAAAAAGATACAGATAGATCATTTACATGCGGACACTGATTGCAGTAATGACTGTATTAACCAGCAAGATCACAAACAAGCCAGACACAGAGGAGGCGAAGGGCCTGTGGTCTGGCAGCCCAGGCCGTGGTCAGGAGATTGGAGAACTGAAGGATTGAGCTTCTTTTTTTGTTGTTGCATGAATAAAAAAAAAATCTATTTTAGCCTCTGGTTTTTTTAATGGATTTTTGTTACATTATTTTTTCCTGCTTTTATTCTCTTTTTAATGCAGTGGTCTTTTTTAAAACCTGGCCCAAAGAGCCTCTGATGGATATTCATAGGCTATACAAGAGTATATTCATGTTAATACATAATAATTATCTGTTCACTACATGGGCCCAGGCAAGTTTATTTGTACAGCACAATTTATACAAAAGGAAACTCAAAGTGATAAATAATAATCACAGTACATTACAAAGAAAGATAAAAATATAAAATCCCTCAATTGTATGCAAAGCTAAACAGAACTGATTTCAACCTGGTTTTAAACATGGTCAGAGAAGAGGCCTGTCTCACATCTTCAGGAAGATTGTTCCAGATTTTAGCAGCATGAATCTGAAATGCAGCCTCCCCATGTTTAGTTCTGACTCTGGGCACTACAGGAGTCCAGTCCGTGTGTCTATAAATGTATGTATTGTAGAGCAGATATAACTTGATATATATTCACATAAAGGAATTTGTACCTGTAAAGTGCATCCAAAGACTCCGATCATGAGCATGGCGAGGCACAAGTATTCGGAGAACACATCCCACCAGGGCTTCAGTACCCGGTACTTTTGGTTCTGCTCTGAACCCAAGTTTCTGAACTCCCCCACTGGGATCATCCTGGAGTTTGCTCTTACCTAGAGACCAGAGGAAAGATGATGAGGCGGTGGACTTCAATACAAGTCTGATGATACTCAATGTAGATTACTACATAATAATCCAAATATCCAGTGATGTTAATATTCATTCAAAAACAATGCTATAAACACTGCCATATACATTTTGTCCCTCCATAAAACAAGAACCCACCTTTTCAGTTGATCTTTTTGCTACAATGTGGTGAAACAACGTGAGTGGCAGCTGTGAAGGAAAAACAGCGTGTACCTTTAAAATACAAAATGTTTTTAAAAGTAAGGAAAGGTAAATGCGTTAAAATACATTAGAATAAACATGTAAAAAAACAAAACGCGTATAACTATAAGATAATGTAAATAAAAAGAAAAGAAAACATTGAACACATGTTACAATAACATAATTCTGACAACAGTTATCAAATTAACGCTGTGGTGAAGGACAGAGTCAAATGTTTAAAGTTTGTATAAAGTAGGCTTCTGTTGTGTCTCAAAGTGCGCTTACCTGAGCCTGGGGAAGATTGGCTGGTGTCCGGTGTCAGACAAGCCCAGGGCAGCACACCGGTGTAAAGTAAACATGACATGACAAGAATAAGCCTCAGCTTCCTACAGGCCTTTCCAAAATAAAACCCACAGACGATATATATTCAAACAGTAAAAGCCCAAAACGTACTTTAACCAAGATAAGAATAATGTCATAACTGCAAATCCAATGTAATATAGTCTTGAAGACAAACTTCAATCAATTCAGAAAACGGGGTTTGCAAGTCAGGCCGTGCGTAAATATTTGCAAAAGCCTACTTAATCTAGTGTGGTTTCCTCTCAAATGACATAATAATGGCGTAGGGCATCACCTACGGTGGCTTTACCGGGGGCCAAACAACTGAGCACACCCTCATCTCCGCAGTGTCAGCGTTTTAGATTCATTATTAGTGTTTGTTTCCAAAGAATAAGGCTACAACTTGACATCGTTATTTTTTTTTAAATAAAAGTGTTAAACTAATAAACGTAAAAGCTCTTTAACACCATCCAGTGGTCATTACTTACTACTACATGTAGGAATTATGAATATTTAGTCAGAAATGAACACAAATAAAGCTCTGAACATTTTTCAAAACATCTTTACTTTACAGTGTGCCATTGTGCCCATCTGAACTGTTTGTACAGTCTGTCTTTAACAGCTTCCACACATCAACTTGATAAGTGCTTTTTATGCTGGAGGTTTGCAAACATTCACATGCAAATTACTCAAACACACCACAAGAATCCAATTCAATACAAAGTTTGACTCAAGGTCAGTTGAAAAAACATTGATTCCATCAAATAAATATAAAAAGTTATTTAATTCTGTACAAGACTTCTTGGAACATCAGTGTATAAAAACCACAAAGAAACCTTGGTAGCTTAAATTGCTGTAGGAAATAAACTTTGTTTGCAACGTTGCACTAGTATACAATATGTATACACTATACAGTTGCTTTTGTGAGGTTTATAAAAAGGTGTGCAAAAATAGTTCAATGGGATGAAGAAGTTCAGCAAACAAACTTCTTGATTGGCACTCAACAAACCAATGACTCAAAGTTATCACCTTAGAAAAAAAAGAGGTGAAAGAGTTCAACATTTCACATTTAAAAAACACATAAGTTACATCACAACAGAGTTTCATGCCTTCTCAACTTCTTTCCAACAATACACTGACAGCTTTAATGTCCACACAAGCCTATTAATGGCATTTTGGAAAACAAGTGCCCATACTAACAAATGCTACAGAAAGATAATTCAGGGCATTGGGAGCCCTTTTGTCCCCATCAAGTCGGGAAGCCACTTTTAAAGAAAACATATCCCTGGAAAAAAATGTGTTTGCATTACGCAGCTTTGAGTACAAATAATAACTGTTTCTAAATCTAATACTGGAGGCAACAACTGGTGCATTTCCAATCATGCTGACAGCTGATGTAAAAATATTAAATTAGTAAGAGTTTGGGACCTATCCTCATGAGTGTCTGTGTGACCGCTGGTTTGACCCATGAGTGGAGTGGTCCGAGTGTTCGGTTTGAGATGAGCCCCCACAGTCTGCGTCTGATGTCTGATTCAGAGACAAACCCTTTGGACAGGGCTCCATGGTGACAGCCACACCCACACCACTCCGCCCCGACATCATGTGGGTCACTTCAGCCCATGTGTCGCTCTCAGGGTCATAGCACTCCACACTGTCCAGAAACGTGTTGCCATCATAACCTCCTGAAACAAAGATGAATCATGAAATTATGGGTAATCATTAACAATGTCTGACATTTAAGAATATAGTCCAAGAGTCAACCAACTCAACCAGTGCAGAACACTAGTTGAAATGTAACAATAATGCATGCCATTTATAAAGACATCACAATGTAGTGGTCTTCTCTCACTGTAACCAGTGCTGCCCGAGGGAAGACCTCAATTTATCAAACATACTAGAGTTTAGATCAGGTGCAGAGAACCCATCCTGGTCAGAGTGATAACCCACATGCTTGAGTTCAACATGTGTTTTATACAGCATTACATTTCATGCACTGCAGTTTAATTGGCAAATGTGTGTATAGAAGTGCTTGATGTGTTGGCTTTAGTGTTGAACCGGCAGACAGCGGTCTCGGGTACAAAAGTTATAAATTCCTTATTTTCTCTTTGTCTCACGCCGGTCTAAGCTCAGCTCACAATCCCTTTAGTGGGTAAACAATCCAACGCTTGGTGGATTCTGCTTCGCAATGATAGGAAGAGCCAATACTCTTGGAAATTAAACTTTTGTCTTGCAAGAAAGTATTTTTTAGTATTTTGTTACAAATATAGAACTAAAGCTGCATTTGTTGTTACAGGCCTATTTTAGGTGTCGTAAAGGAATATTGTATATACAGTATTCATAAAAGCCAATGCAGTCTCATGCAGCATGCACCAGTGGAGGAACATGGAAACAAAGAGCAGAAGTGTAGGGTTTTGAGTTTGGGCCAAGAATATTAATTCTAACACACACTATATTCACACTTTGTCATTTCAGTCACTTACAGTTTCAATCATAAGTTCACATACACCTCAGCTTACTTTTCACCAAAAGTCACCAGACTTATGAAAGTCCACCATCCTTCCCATGACAGGAAACAAAAAGGCACTAAGCCTGAAGCCCTTTAGATAGATACAGATGCACCTCAAATTTTACCAAATCATGTACACAGTTGATTTATGATGATTTAGTCTACCGTTTGTAAACTTCTGAGCCGCTAATGATGTGATGAATAAAATTACAAATAGAAGATTTCAAAATATTAGGAGGAAATTAAGATTAAAGTAATGTAATAAACAGGGAGAAAACGTTTTACTCTGATTAAATATCGAGAAATAAAAGATTTTTTTTGCTAAAGTCTACGAAAACATACGTCTTCAACTGTAGCTCCCATTACAGTACAGCAGTGTCTCCCAAAGTGGGGTCCGCGGCCCCCTGGTGGGCCGCGAGGGTACTGCAGGGGGGCCGCGGGAGGTCATAAAAAAAATAAAAAAAATAATATTATTATTTAATGTTAAATTTATAATGTTTTGTTTGTAATATTAAAATATTTGTGTTCATTATTTGACTTGAATAATCCACTGTAATCATTTTTGTATTACAATGTTTGTAGCAGAGGCTATTTCCCCAAAATAAAATAACCAGAAGAGCATATTCTTAATGTTGTCTTCTTGGTTATTATTTTGGGGGGGCCACGCAGACCCTTCAGATTTTTAAGGGGGCCTCTGTGTTGCTAAGTTTGGGAATGGCTGCAGTACAGGATATACATAACTCACCCAACACATAAATACGTCCATGAAGAGCAGTGACTCCCAGAGCGCTGCGCCTGTGTCTCATGGAGGCTGCAAAACTCCATGCGTCAGTTTCCACACTGTAGCACTCCACTGTGTTCAATTGATTGGTACCATCATAGCCTCCCATCACAAAGATGTGATTTCCAAGAGAGCATACACCTAAAAGATATGTAAAGATAACTTTTTACTCATGAGAAGACCACAGAAAAAATGTCCACACTGCATTCATCAGTGTAGCTTACCTGCTCCCGAGCGAACCGTGTTCATGGAGGACATGGACTTCCACTCGTCCCTCTCTGGGTTGTAGCTCTCACAGGAGCTGAGGCGGTTGGCTCCGTCGAAGCCCCCAACGGCATAGAGCAGCCTGTTAATGACGGCCACTCCGACACCAATGCGGCGGGTCAACATGGGGGCCACCAAACTCCACTCATCTTTCTCTGGATCATACCTGCAACAGCAGAAGATCGGAGTCTTAACTTAAGTGTAAGCTGTAAATAATAATACATCGAAAATGGGAAGAATGTTATGTGGTCAATCTATCTATACTTAAATTGACATTACAAAACAAGCTTTCGGTTTGTAATTAACCACTCACTGAACTTACTGCTCAGTCATTCTGTAACTTATTAAAAACAGATTTTGACACATCAGGTATGTTTGGTTGACTATGAATAACTCAAGCACACTTGAACTTTCCAAAAAAAACTAAACACAATTTGTATCAGATTGATACGTCTTTAAACCTGGCCACCTTGTAAAAAGAAAGGACAAATCTCAAGAGGCCATCTGAAGTGAATAAACAAATGTAAACATACCTTTCGACGCTGTTGTGGTGAATACATCCATGCGATCCTCCCACTGCATACAACATGCCATCAATGACTCCCACTCCAATCCTGTTTCGTGGCACACTCATCGGGGCACAGGGAAGCCAGCAGTTGTTCATGGGGTTGTAACAGTCTAGTGCGTTTGAGTCCATGTTTCCATCGGGTGCGTTGTTTCTCCCTCCCACTGCATAGAAGAGCCCACTGATGACACAAGCAGCCAAACCACTGCGCGGGACCTGCAGATCAGCCAGCCTCAGCCAGGCGCCCGTACAGGGGTTGTACGCTTCCAGGAAACTTAGAGACTGTCGGAAGTAGCCCCCCGCAGTATAGATCAGCTGTGGAACCTTCGGGGTACGGCATGGGATGACTTTTGTGGGTTTGTGCAAGGTGAGGTCCTGAAAAATCTGAGCTAAGTAGTCTTTACACTCTGGATCCCACTCCAGAGACTGGAGCTGAGTCTTCAGGAAGTTTGGGGTGAGTGAGTGACAGCGGACAGCTTGAAGTAGGGCCTGGACGTACGGCTTCCGGTTTTCCCGGTCGTACCGCACCCACGCCACGCAGGCATGAAACACCTCCGACTCACAGCGCACATTGAGCTCGTCTCGGCTGATGAGGTTCACCAGCTGGCAGTGGGACAGGTTGAAAAATTCTTCTTGTGTTGCAACCTAAAGACATCAGCAAATATAGTGAAAAACAATAAACATGACACAAGAGACAAGTGTAACAGTTTATATGAATATGAATACATTTGTATGAAAGCTAAGTCATTTTGATGGACTTAGCTAACAAATTAATTGTGAAATGATAATATTGAAAATAACTTGGGGGAAAAGTGAAATTACAATGTAGCCAGAAAAACCCTGCAATTATTATTATTAATCAGAATTAGTGAAGTCAAAGAAATTTGCAAAGATAATTTTCAGACAATAAATACTGAGCCTAAATCATATTGATCCATGCTTTAGTTATTGAATGTGAAATCAATATAGTATTATTGTGACAGGCCTAGTGACACAAACTCTAAGTAACAACATCCCAGACACAGCAGATCATTAACTAGGGTCAACACAATGTAATTGTGTTTGCGCATCACCCTGGAAACTCAAATAACATGTGGATAAGCTCAAAAAAAAAAAAAGGTGCTCCTTACCTCACTAAAGTTCAAATAGATGTATTCTCGTGCCTTCTGGTGCAGCTCTGTACAACCGATCTGTTCGGCAAAGTTGGCTATGCCGATAGCATTGCTGGGATCAAGTTGCTGCACAAGGAAATCGCAGCAAGCCTTGACCACGCAGTCGATCTGGTACATAACAGCCCCATTCATGACATGGATCACACACTTTTCCCCAACAGAGATGCTTGCTGTGTAGGCAAACTCAATAAGTCGTTCCATAACCTGGGGACAAAAGGAAAACAACACAAAGGATAAAACGAGGCCACAGCTTCCAGCTAGAGGCCAACTTGATTCATGAAAAAGAAAAGACTCCCTTAACCTTCATTGAAATACTGTAAAATACTGTTTTTAATTCTGTTTAAAGCTTTTAACACAAACAAATTGAAATGATGAACTACTTCCTTAATTTGGTACAATCCTTTGTTTTCAAATGCATGTAGTTTGGCCACTGTAACATCTTTGTATCAACTTTTTCAAACAGAAAAGTGAAAATAAAAAAAACTGTTAAAGGACTACCCTCACTCTGCCAATCAGTTCTCTGCCCTAAGCATGAAACAGTGAATTTCAGGGCTCCGTTGTACTGGTATGCTGAAGATAAAATGTTTTCCAATAAGATAAATACAGAACGTTGTGGACCGATTTGTTCACAACATGAGATAAAAAGGAAGAACATGCATTATTTAGGAAACAAAAACGTTATGGGAAAGAATGCATAAGTTTACCTTTGGATGAATCCCTTCGATGGGGACCACTTCCATCCCGCACTCCTTCAGACCGTTGGTGAACATGGCTCTAAACACCGGCGATGATGAAGCCAGCACTACTTTGTGAGCGACAAACTCCACGGCCTCCAGGTCTTTGTAGCACACTCTGAGCGTCACGTCGCAGAGCTGCCTCTCCAGCCGCAGCTCGTTCATAATCCTGAACGCAGCGGCGGTGTGGCTCTCCAGAGTGTAGCTGAAGACACGGTGGCCATTGCGCGTGGATGGAGTGACCAGCGCTTTGCATTCTGTCAGGCACTGTGTCATGACCTACACTTTCTCCACCTGCCAAGAGTCCCTCAACAACTGAGCGGCATGCCACGGGCCATCTCCGCACCATAAAGTGGCCTACAGAAAAGGAAACAACAAGAGCCTGGAAAAATACAGACGCACTTGATGTATCTCCCAACTTATGTGGATCTTGTCAGTTCAAGACAGTCCAGTCTGATTATCTGAAAGGATCCATGGTCGTTTCCAGTCATGGCTCTGTCGACAAAAGTATTCCCAACATTGTCATAAATATATCAGCTTAAGTTCTTGGGAAGAGGGGTGGTAATAGAGATTATGCAAGACGCACGGTAAGAAGTAAGCCTGTTGACTGGCCCCTTAGCGGTAAAGGGTCAAGTGAGAAACGTGGAAGAGGAGCCTCCAGTTTACCAGCCCAGGAATTCTCTCTCAGCGGAGATGTGTCAGACTCAGAAGTTTGTTGCAATAACAACTGCAAAGAGAGAGGGAGAGAGAGAGGGAATGTTATAACCACTTGAAAACAACACCTAGAATTGAAATGCCAAAACATCTAGAAAACAAAACTTATAGAGCACACAAATTAACACAAATGGTAGTTAGAAGATTAGTGTAAGTCTTTAAATGGGTAATTAAGTTTCCCTGGAGCTGAGTGTGTGGGTCCTTATGTTTTTTTCTTTGTATAAAAAGAATACAAATGTAGGCACAGAATTGCAGGTCACAGCCTCTTTTTATCCTTTTAATTAATCCATCCATTATTTAGAACAACAATATGATCAATCTCAATTGGACTAGATAAAGCTGAAGTGAACCAGAGAACATTTTAAGATTAATAGTTGCTGCTCTGTTTGAGTTTTAATTAAAATATGATTAAAAAGGTGGCATTGATTTGACATTTAACATATAATTAGCAGGTAAAGAATGAGTAACAACGTCGGCCAGTAACAAGTATCGATTAATTATGTTTTGAACGTTACAGAGACTTCAACATGCTTAGGTTTCTATGACAAATCCAAAAATAATGCAGAACAAGAAAATGTGTTTACACAGTATTAATCAACAACCCAATGTGAAGACGTTATCCAGGGGCATCATTTGAGCTTTGTTTTGGTCAAATGTATAAAAAAAACAAACAATCCCATATTCACCATTGGACCTTTCGGGATTAGGGGTGTGACGATATATACTTTCTCCCGCGATTCGATTATCGATATGCATTTGCCAGTTCACTAGTATCGATATGAATTTTGAAAAAAAAAAAAAAAAAAAGATTTAAAAAAAAAAATTGGTATCAATACTTAATATATGGCTACATTACGCATCTCCATTCCATTTATCATGAAATAAAGTGTATTTTTTCTTTTATTTATGCCATAAATTGGCATATTGTATATTTCTGACCAATATATCGATAATCGTCATATTGTGAAAAAATCGTTATCGTGATATCGTTATTGTGATAATATCGTTATCGTGATAATATCGTTATCGTGAGCTTTGTATCGTGAGGTACCCTTAGGTTCCCACCCCTATTCGGGATCCAAACAACTAATTGATTACACAAAAAAGAATAAATGGGTAAACCAGTTGATTATCAAAACAATAGCCCGAGTATTAGCAGCATTAGGGCAAGCTGTGAAAAGATTTTGCATCATGAGTCATGGCTTGATATGGGCAGGCTGTGTTTACAATTTACAACCACCTCTTCATGGTCTGCCTTTAGTTTCCTGTAATCAGAGTTATTTGTTTTGGTTAGGTTGGTACCAAAAAAAAAAAAAAAAGTCCAGCACTGAATGTATCCAAAAAAAACAAAAGGTTGGCATGACACTCTGGTACAAGAGTCAGGATTACTCAGCAATAACACGAGCTGACACTGGCCCTTATATAACAAGGCACCCCTGTAATCATTACCATAAGTTATGATAAGGGAGTTCACTACGTATTGCTTAGTCAACACGCAAACAAACAGAACTTTTGCTCAACGCCATCTTTCTAGAACAAGTATGACGTCTGTCCCAAGTGAAGTCCAGGGTAACACGAAGCACAGGCTGATTTGATTTTGATTTACTGCTGTGACTTTGCCTCCCGGTTTCTGGGTGAAATAGTTCCGTAGAACATGTTGCACCACTCACCAAATCCAAAATGAACAAACCGACTAGGCCGAAATGTGTGTGCGTGTATTTTATGAACTACCTGCTAAACACATTCAATTTAATGAAGTGTTGTTTTTCACGCCATCTGCACATTTTACGCTTAAAGAATAGGCTACTGGGTCATTCAATTAGTATTGAGCTACAGTAGCCTAGATTGCATGTGTGTGTATTATTACATGTTCTGCATTTTGTATTGTGTGTGTTCATCGCTGTGGAGGGTGCTATACAAGTTGCTTGGAGGGAAATCAAAAGTTGAATGAGCAATAGGTTAGACATAAAAAACTGGGTTACCTAACTTTTGGTTTCATGCATAAATGTTTTGTTTGTCCCAACACGTATCTATCTTATAAATGATCCATCTAACAGAAAGATGAACAAATGAGACCTCAACTTGCTGTCTTCATCTTAATAGAAAACATGTCATCCTTTGCATACATGCAGGAAAGAGCAGTGAGTCAGTAGTTCAGGCTTTGGTCTGGGAGCTGAATGAGGGGGATCCTCTCTTTTTCACTCGTCTGTCTGAAAAAAGCGGATCTAAAAGATGTGACGGAGGGAAAAAAATACATGTGAAAACTAGTGATAGAAGCAAACTGTTTTTAATGCTCGGAATTTGAGTTACATGGATTATATTTTATAGTTTAATTTGTTGATGGTTTGGAAATTAGGTATCCCAGCTTTAAAAGGCATGAAGTATAAGAATGTATTATGCTACTACAAAGCAACACAACTACAATATTCTTGGGGCGTAACATAAGTTTCCACACACAAAAAAACATCTCCAAACAAAGCAAGATACAGGTGCTCCTTAAACTATGTTGACTGCAAGAGTTTGCACCCTCCAACCGAGACTAATATAAACTAGTATTTTTAGCTTGTTTTTCTCAATCTTTGCATACAATAGTTCACCGAGACATGGGCCAATCGTGCAGTACTGAAGGGATATCGTCGACAGCTTTTTTTCCCACGACAAACAAGTGGCTCTCATAAGAATACGTGTCGTAAATACAGCTGACAGCAAGCAGCCCTCTAATAATAGAAATGGGCTACTATACTAAACCTACGGGCGAGTAGTTCAAGGCGAACCCAAGCGCGCTGCATTTGTGTCGGATTATGAGGCAATGTATTGGGATGCTTCATGTACAAACGGGTTAGTAAATATGGAACAAAAGAGACTCACGTAAGCCAGATCCGCTCCTCCATCGCAGTGTGCCAAGCTGTCCACCGTCACAGAGGAAGGAAAGAGCAGTAACTCACCATGACTAAGCAATGTACTAGCTCTCTGTACCTTCACAATAAAAATATAAATCTTCTTTCACAATAAAAGCCGGGAAATGTTTATTTTACCCGTAGACTGCCACTAAAGGCTGATGATTTTGGTAGTGATCATTGAACAGCGTAAGTTTGTCAGTAATTTAGATTGATAGACACAATATTTAAAATTGGGCCACTGATAATAAATGTCTCCGCCAGATGGCAGCACAGACGAGCTAATGGCAGACCCGCCCTCCGATTGTTGGACTCATGGATCAGAAACATGTCAAAGTAAGTTTATTTGGATTTTTGTGCGAATATTTTCAAACTTCAGTTTTATTCAACGATAATTCGACGGTGCCAGTCAAAGGGAGTTTGTTCAGAGTAGACAGACGTCTTGGTAGAAGGCCTTGCAAATTACATTTTAAATGATTAGTTAATGCTCACTTCGATCTTTTCAGATGGAGGGTCTGATGCTTGCTTTTATCCATCTACATTTGTTACATTGTCTTGAAGGCCTCACAGTCTCCATCCAAATAATGTTGTCCATCCGTCTGGTGTTTAGTAAAAATGTTAAAGATAAGAAAGTGCACTTTGTGATTTCCCACTTGATTAGGCGTGAGTTTAGCGCATAGGCTGTGTGTATAGCTCAGTGAACACTCAGTGATAACATCTGACGCAAACACTGTTTGTGTGATAAACTTCACATGTTAAATGTGCGTATTTTAAACAAAGCCATGTCATATTAAAGGCTTTTTAAATATTCTGACCAGAGTGCTTAGGATTTTTGTTATCATGTCATGAGTAATTCTTAAATTGTGATGCATTATTCTGAAAATATACCAAACATGTCTGGACATGAAGTATCTAAAAAAAAACTATGTCTACAAGTGAACTAATAGTATTTCATCCTTTAGTGTACCGCCTGTGCATCTTGCCTCTATATGGCTACTTAGCACCATTGCTATGGTCTTAGGTGTTAGAGCCCTGTGAAGTATCATATAGAGTCTCACACATGTTTTGTGAAGCTTAGGAGCACCTCTGATTTTTGTGAAAAACATATCATGTGGGTTTAATAAACTGGATAGTTGCTAATGCTAATTCTATTAAACATTAGGTTTTAGATGTAATTACAAAATGCCTTGATGATATTGGTGGGAAATACGTTAATTTTTTGTGAAGAAGAGAGGGAAGTAAAACATGGAGACCAACATATTCAGTATTTACTTTGTGAAAAGTTTGTTCCTGCTTATCTTTTGCATGTGTAGTTGTATTGCACTATACTGAGAAATAAGCACAACATTATTGTCTCTATGACAACAAGCGGGTGGCCTTAAAAAAGTTGCATAGAGCACTTTAAATGGTTTAATTGAACTGGGCGTATGAACCTAATATAAAGGTTCTGCAAAAATATCTGTAAAGTGCCCTGTGGCATCTTGGCCGTTTGGCAGTGGGTCTGACAGGAGGTCAAAGTGTGGTTAAGGCTAATGTTATGACAGATTAGCAAAAACGATCAGTGCATCATTGTAAGGTTTCACCGCCTCAGTGACCTTATAATAAACCATGGTTTCAGGGAGATGTCATTGCCAGATGTGAAACACGGAGGCCAACTTCCTGTGTAGCTTCTTTATAATCCCTTCTTTCAAGGACACAAAGTCAGACCCCCTTCCAAAATAGACAAAGACATACCTAGAAATAAAGGCGGTTTTACTGAGCAAAGAATATAAACAAACATCAAACATGGTTGGACTCTGCAATGAAACATATTTATTTCTTTTATAAAAAGAAATTATCAAATCCTGCTGCTGCTATATTTTCAGAAGAGAAATAAAAAAACAAGACATGGATTACACTGGAAGTGTTCAGCATTTTCATATTGAGTATTGCAGAACATTCTATGGACACATGTTACAGATAAACAAAAACATTGCATAATTGGTAAAAACAATAAATTAAACAACAATATGCAGTATTATATGAAATAATAAGTAATTGATTTACACAGATAGTCGCAAAAAGAAAAGATCTATACTAAATACAAAGTATAGATCATTGTGACCTTTCAGTAAATGGGGGAAAACCCAAAACACTTTTCCTGTTGATAAAGAAGCATGCGATTCAGGAACCTACCATCGGCTCGAACCAGCGGAAACCAGGTGGGTGCAGATGCTGTAATATCCATATAGTGTAAACATGTGAAGGGCACACAAAAATAAACATACAAGATACTAAAGATTCATTTAGCCACTTTCTTGTTCACCAGGAGCCAGCCTAATAAGTGACTTGTAACTGTTCTCTACTTCATAGCTCTTACTGCTTTTCACAATGGCTTTTCAGTGCAAATTACATATGCACTTTTTGTGCATACGTTTGAAATTTGATTACTGTTTGAATAGTTTTGGGTAGAGAGTTTTTATTGTAGATGGTGTGGTGATAACATTCCCAGAGGAGATAGTGGTGTCCAGACCAGCTTCTAACTTCTGTGACGCTACTTCACTTTTGCTGAAGCTGCACTCAAGGAAAGGTATGCCAAGCTTCTTAACCTGACCGTCGCTGGTCATTAAACATGGTCTACAGAGCAGCCGGAGGATGGCTCGTCTCATGTCTTTACTAGTCAGTGTGTAGATTATGGGATTGAGAAGGGAGTTGACGATGGCAACTCCCAGGAAATAATCCACTTTGTAGAGCACCCTACAGCTGCCTGTAGGGCAGACAAAGTCCAGGAGGAGCAGGATAAAGAGGGGCATCCAGCAAGCGATGAAAACCCCCAAAACAATGGTGACCGTTTTCAGGAGAGCGATGTACTTCTGGGACTTTCGGGCTAAACCTTTTCTAACACTCCCTGTGAATGTCAGTCTCTGACGCTGTGTGTTATTGCGGACAATGCGGAAAACTCGAATATACAGTACCACAATGGCGAGTAGGACTGCAATAAAGACAGACACACAGAAAAGGATGTAGCTCTTAGTGTAGAGTGGCAGGACTGTTGAGCACTGCTCCAGTCGGTGCATACAGTTCCAACCCAAAATCGGCAAGATTCCCAAAAACCCTGAGAGGGCCCAACTTGCCCCAATGAGTGCCAGCATCCGGCCTTTCTTTGCACCATGATATGGCCTCATGGTTACCATAGTAACGTGGCGTTCTATGGCAATAGCCAGTAAACTGATGACAGATGCAGCAAGAGTGATGAAGACTCCACCTTCTCTGATGAACCACAGCAGAGGGGTGAGTTTTAGAGAGTTCGGTCCAGACATTACAATGTTGGCCATGTAGGTGATTCCAGCTAACAGGTCTGAAAGGGTCAAGTTCCCCAGAAGATAGTACATGGGCAAGTGGAACTTTTTGTTTTTCCAGATGGCAATGAGCACCACCGCATTCTCCAGCACAATGAACAGACACACCACCAGGAAGACAATGCTCTCCGGCTTCAGGCCCTCACAGCGGTTCTTCAGTTTTCCTGTATAATTGTAATGATCCACAATTACAGAGTTGTTCAAGTACTCCAAGAAGAAGAGCAGATTTCTATGAGGAGTTGATGTTGGCAGGGGGGGTATAGAGGTGAAGAATCCTGTATCAGGGGTTGCATCCATGTTCTGTACTGCTCCACAAGTGTTCTGGCTCTCACTAATGTTTATTAAGTCGACTTGTTTATCGTCTTTTGTCAAACACAAGTTTGAAACCCAATAAATGTTGTTGAATCATCTTCTGTTTCCTGGTCTGAAGAACTGCAAATATTAAAACAAAACAGGCAGATCAGACAACATTTGGAAAGCTCTTACTATTACAACAACACATCAAAATAACCTGTCTCACGACAGGCGGTAGGTACTATGTTAGTGTCTCTGTTTTATTTATTATCTTTTATAAAGTTTAGGCACATCCCTCGCTGCAGGGCGACTAGTGCACCCTAACTCATCATTTCAATTCTATGTGGGTTTTCCTCTGGACCAGTTTGAATCTACATAAGATATTGTTTATGTAATGCATGCATGAAGGTTGTTTGTTTACTTTCACTTATTCAGTCTCATGTCAACATTAGGTTTGGATATTTGAACAAGCACAAAATACACAATTGACTCCAGAGCTTGTACAATCAGAATTTACTATAACTGCATCTGAATCCTTTGAAGGTAAAAAGTAAAATCTTCCTGGTATTACACAAAAATGTGAATAATTTTACCTTGAAACTGAGTGTCCCTTCTACGGCTGTCCATATGGTTCGAGTGACGAGAATCCAAACATGAGCCGTCTGTGACTCAGAGGCGTCTGACAGAGGAGTGAGAGTTCACTGAGAACTTCACAGAGAAACTCTGAGGGGGCCGTCCCACAGCGCCTCTCCTCCTACTGACCCCCACGCAACCATCATGCATGCTTTTGAAAAGTAAAACGCTTTTCTTTAACATGTTCTTTGATTTAAGATAACGATTAGATGATATATGTTAGGCTACACAATTAGATCAAGTTATATTTACATTACTACTTTTTATAATGTTTAGTAAACTCTACTACTCACAAATTTACATCCATCTGACCCACACGTAACTGGATAAACACAATAAAACTTTTGCTTGTCACAAGAGAAATAGTCTGATAAAAGAAAATCATGAACAAATCAGACCACACACACACACACACTTTATTTTATTAGGACATGTTCACTTTTAAATACTTTAAAAAGATCCCCGTGATTCACTATTTGGGCTGAGAGCTGAGTCTTCTCTTGCACTTTTATGTCTGAAAAACGGCTCTAAAGATGTGACAGAAAGAAAAAAATACATGCACGTGAAAACTAGTGATAGAACCAAAATGTTTTAGGAGCGTGGAATTAGTTAGATGGGTTTTAATTGATGATGTTGTTTTTTTTTTCTATTTTTTTTTATTGTTTGAAAGTTATGTACCCCAACTTTCTTTTCATGTGAACAAGTTTAAACAGGAATTGTCTGTAACGCGATAAATAATTTCTTTGGAACAATATCTCTCTTCACCTGATCATTCCTCTGATTCTCACAGTGGATGTGGAGCGGCGGCGGTGGCTCCGTTCCCACAGATGTCAGCGTGCTTTGACTTGTGCGGCTTCTCCCCTGTTCTGCGTTTGCTTCGGGGCTTCAGAGTCTTGATCAGGACACGACAGGCCGGGCCTACAGGTGATGGGGCTCTTTACGTACTGAACTAAAGCGTTTATTGGCTGCTTCTTGGGTGAATTTCAAAGGCTTTTGTTTTTGCCCGGGGCTCACACAATCCCACTATATATTCCCAAACTACCCCTTTGTCGTTAACGCTCCAGTGAATAACGCATTTTGTCCAATTGTCTAACACATGTTGACGGTTTGGAAGTCTTTGTTTGAAGAAGTTATTTTGCTGCTGCTGTTCAAACAGTCTTTCTTTTGTGAGACCAGTTTGTGAGACCAGTTTTGTCTGCAGTGCAGGTCCTGATGTGGGCACCATTACACAGATGACATGCTTTAACATTTGTGGTGTTTTTGACTGCATGTTGCATGATTGAGATGTCGAAATCCAAATTAGAAAGTCTTCTAAAAGGACAAGATTTGTACCATTGTATAATCATAAAACAAAACCATTAATCAGTAAGTTGAACAGATTATTGTATATTTGGATATTGAAGTGGAGCAGAAATGTAACAAATGGACTTCTGTTCCAACACGTCCCTTTCCACTATCGACTGGCCAGCGGCACGGTGGATAGTGGATAGCACTCTCGCTTCTCAGCAAGAAGGTCCTGGGTTCGAATCCTGGTCAGAACAGGGCCTTTCTGAGTGGAGTTTGCATATTCTCCCCGTTTCTGCTCCGGTTTCCTCCAGGTGCTCCGGTTTCCGGTTTCCACTAAAAACATGTACAATAGGTCTGGCATGCGCCTCCTGTACTGGCGACCCCGCTTCGATGTCTGTGTGGCATATGTGAAAGGCAGTAAATAAATAAAGATTACTTACTTACTTACTTTAGAACCCCTACTACAGCAGTAGAACTGACCACTGAGGTTGAAATGGAATCGGGAGTACCTAACTTTCAAACCGTAAAAACTTGTTCCTGGCCCTGAGCTTGGTCCTCCATTTTTCACATGCATGTATTTAGGACCTCTGTCACATGTTAAGATAAACTATTTCATACAGAAAATGACCGGACCACCCTCAGCCAATCTTGCCTGGCCTGCCAGACACTCCTCCTTTCTGTTCAAAAGAAGAACCGTCTGGACACCTCTTCCTAGCCTATCATTTCACGATTTTACCCACATCGGTCCAATCACGCACCGAGAGGCGGGACTTCCTTTCACCTTTGAGTTGCTAATAACTCCTCGTATCTTTAAGTTTTTGTTACAAAATCGACAGCAGTCGTTTACATTTGCACTAGCTGACATGCCGCCATCCCTTGTTTTGTGTTTACTGAAACGGCTTGGGTGCCGCTAGTTGCTGCGTCATATCCTGTGTGCATCTAATTGGTTGATGCAGTCTGTCAACCACGCCCACCGGGAATTCGCTGAGATCAAGCTCGTTCCCAGACTATATGTCTGAAAAAGCATATCGTTTGGCAGGCCAGGCAACAGCCAATCAGTTCTCAGCTCAAATAGTCAAATAGTGACTCGCAGGGCTCTTTCTTACAGGTCTGAAAAATGTGAAATTTTTTACTAAGATTAAAAAACAGCATGGTGAGGTCTGATTTGACCACAACATTGTACTTTGACACGATTCTTTCATGTTATTTATGAAAAAAGTTGAATTCAATTCAACACATCAGTCTCGCAGGACTGTTGATTTGCCAACACAGATCAGAGATTCAAACAAATATACAAATGATTCAAAAATGTTTTATATACTATGCTTTTCGTGATGCATCTCCTCAGTGGGGAGAGGGAACTCACTTCAAAAGCTTTAAAGCTGAGTTAAGACTGCGTGCATGAGCGACCGAGCAGACGCTGAGGAGCAGGAAGGAAGAGCAGCCTCTTTCATGTCATACTCATGTCTCATTTTGTCTTGTCTGTTTTTTGTTACTGTTTCATACATCTTTTACCGCTCTTTTCCTCTCTCTTTACTGTCCCGTCACAGCTGGCTGAACTCATCTGGTTATGTCCTATAAGAACTTTACATTGACCTTGCTTCATTGGCCTGTGATAATAAAGCAAATGTCTTAAAAGGATGTGGTTGTGAGGCATTTTCATCCTATTGAAGTTGACACACATTTACTGTGGCGAAAGTAGAAGTGTGGAAGAATGTCAGCAACAACTTATCGTTTTCAGCACGTGTTGTGTTAGTGTATATTGTATATAAGTTAACCCTTTGTCCTTGGGTCAAATTGACTCACCACAATGATTAAAAAATACACTCAATGGGCCTCATTCACGAATAACTTCGTAAGAAACTACTCAACTTTCTTCTCAAGTTGTCCTTAAGTAGATTTCTAAGAAGTCCCCACGTGGGATTCATCAACGCACTCGTAAGCCGCTGAATTGTTCGCAGCTGTTCTCTCAGATTGATGAATCCCATTTCCTCGTAAGTACAGCGCGCGTGCAAAGGTGCTTCATTAGCATAGGTACTTAGCACAAGTAACCGCCCACTAATGCCCATATAAGGGACTGCAGGGCCGTGTGCAGACGGCAGAGGAAACAGCAACAGGCCTAAAGCAAAGAGCTACACAGAGCAAAAGAGTCACCCTTTTTTCTTCTTATACCAGACTGAGAATAAAGTTATAAAATGTTGACTTAAAAGTCGAAATATGATAATAAAGTCGAACTAGCAAAATTATGAGATTAATCTAAGAATATGATGAGATTAATCTCAAAATGTTATGAGCTTAATTTAAAAATATATTATGTATTATTTTAAAGATGAATCTCAAAATGTTTTGAGATTAATCTCAAAATATTTTGGACCCTGCGAGGAGATCCAGCGCGGACCAGCGCTGAGACCAATGCAGACCCGAGGAGAGACTGGAGTGACCAGCACACAGAAACCAGCGCGGACCGGAGATAGACCGCATAGACCAGACTTGAGAGACCAGCGCGGACCCGGATCCAGGAGCATGCAGCACGGACCCGTATGGAGAGAGACCAGTGCAGACCCGTATATGGGATAGACCAGTGCAGACCCGTATAGATCCATAGGAGAGACCAGCGCAGAGACTCAGCGCGGACCCTGCAGTAACCTCCTGCAGCAGCAGTATATATGCCGTTGTTCTGTGGCCCGTTGATAAAGAAATGCCCCCTATAAATAGGAAGGGGTCACTAATACACGGCAAGATTTCCAATGTATTTGATAAAGCGTTGGCACATTTCATTTCAAAATGAATTAAAAAGTAGGCCAGATCTGCAGTGAAAAAGGCGGTATATAAATAAAGATTACTAATAAAGATTACTACAAATAAATATCGATATGACGGACATATCACTGGAATGTTGTATTTTTATTCAACTTCACCAAAGAGGACAACCCCGGCGTGTGAACATGTCGGCACTGAATGCGTACGAGTGCTCCTGAGGACTCGTAGGATTTGTACTTGCCCAAGAGAAATTCTGGTTACGAGAAATATTCGTGAATGCCACTTTCTTCGTAAAAACCGCGTAAGTAGGATTTACGTACAAATCTGTTCCTAAGAACCGTTCGTGAATGAGGCCCAATATTTTTTTCGAGCTAAATTTTAATGATTTTTCCTAACTTGACCATCCCTGGATCGTTCAGACCCTGATTAAGAGTGTTTTTCTTGAGTCAGTCAAGTGGCCGATGCTGGCTCTGTAACTGCTCTTTTAGAATCAAATGTAACACACATATAAAAATCTAATGTGTAAACCTCATATTTAGTTGACCAAAATGAATCTTATTCCTATTGCCTCCTTACAGCTGGGAAGCATTATCATTTTCCACAACTTTATAACATTTCTTATTTCCCACTAATGGTCTGTAAAGTCCCTCCTTCAGTCCTGTACCCGCACCACACAGTTCAGACGGGGACTCACTCTGGCTCTTCATCACTACTTCACATTCTCGATAAGTCTCTGAAATCTCACTGACCAGACCCGCTGTGGTGATAAGAACATTCCTCGCTGCCAGGAGTTGTATATAGGCGTTATTTCTCATTGAGGGGCCTTTTGTTTGAAGCTACTTGTATCTCCGTATATATCTGTTCATCTCTGGTGTCCTATGACTTCATGGTGTTAGGATGCATGACGACAGCACTGGCCACTTATTATCATCACAGATTACTTTAGTTTTTCCAGCAGATTTGTCCCGGTTGGATAATGGATTTTATGAAGATACAAGGTTGTCTTTTGAAGTTTAGGGCAGGCTAGATTCTGTAGGAGGATGAGTTCAGAGGGAAAGCAAGAGGGAGGATGTGTGAGCTGACTTGTTGTCATAGATGCAAAGATATCGCCTTCGACAGGAAATGGCCCGTTATTGCTTTAATTGCTCTGATAAGAAGAGACAGAGGACAAAAACAATGTAATGATGCATGCTGTGTTGCTGGGGTTGAGGCTTTACAGAAATGCATACATACTTATTTCCAGTAATAATACACTTAGAATATAGGATTAGTTCCAAGTACCGAAACAATTCATGTTCTTTGTTATCATTATGATTGTTCTGTGAGCAGTCAGTGCTGTTTACACAAGGATGCTGTGACAGTAAAACGTTAGAGTTGGGTATCGGATTGGCCTTTCTTTTACTCAAAGACTGTGTTTCAGGGGGTTGAAAACGCAAGGACTGAGAAACAGCCTCCAGAGTGGAACAGAACAGATACACTGCACGGCGGGGGGCTGTTTCACAGCTGTGTGAAGAAAAAGGTTTGAATTCTCTGTCTGCGATGACCTCACCACTTCCCGGCACGAACATTTGGACATGGGCAGTGGCCATGAACAAACGTAAAGAACAATGGCGGCGGGTCAACTTATGCAACGTGTGCGTTCTATAGGAGAATTCTATTCCTTCGTTCGTCAAACAAAATCACATGAAGCCAGGGCCGGAGTGGGACAACATTTCAGGCCGGGAGCTTTTCATCCATTCAGGCCAAACAAAGTTCTAAATTTGGGTTTTTGTCATTGTATTTTGATGTTGTTGGAGGAGGTGATTATACTGGTTGGAGGACGTGTGTCTTTCCACTAATGAAGAGTTTTTGAAGAAAAAAACAGCGTTTTCTGAAGTTAGTTTTAGAGGCTGTGCACGTTTACTAAGGAGCCTGGTCGTTTTTTACAAATTGTTTATTCGCAAGATGTTTTAGATTGATGTGGCAAAATTTTGCACTCTGAGGAAACTGAAGAGGAAGATAAAAATATAACTGTAATAAAATTCATTTAACCCAGTTCCTAGCTCTTGTTTCAGTGAAAAAGACTGTCAGCGAGTGTAAACATGGTTTGATTTCGAGTTCCTTCAGATCGAACAAAAGGAGAAGCTTATTACATGATTTGTGACAATGTGCATAAGAACAAAGACGTCATCTTGGTAATATTAGCTTCGGTTAATAATGTTAAGCAGTAATACAGATATAACAGGGGCCGCAAGCCCTCACTCAATCAATGGGTCTCACTTGGAACAAACAAAATTTATTTGTCGAAAGTTGAATACAACCTCTTTGATCAGGGAGCCTCATGTCTTATGTTTATATCGAGCCTGATTGGAGAGGTTTTATAAAATGGTCAGTATTGTGTCTAACCATTGTTAGACCACAAGTTGTTTGTTTGAGGATATCTTCTGACATCTGTGGTTATCTTATTATATTCATTTTTTATCTTATAGGAGGGTGTGTTTTTTTACTAAGAATTACTTTTCATTCACATGACATTTCTGAATAAAATGAGTTCACTTATGTTGGACCAGTGTTCTGCATCAAAGTCAAGGAAGGGATTGTTGTTGTAGACTGATCGGCCAGATATATAAGTTTTGTATTAGATATGATAGATAGATCCCTCGTATGAAAAATTCAGGTGTCTGTTAGCTAGCAGAAACACATGCATCCATACAAAAAATCACATAAATACATAATTCTAAAAAGTAGTAACAATAATACATGATATGGTTGTTTCTTGTGAGAAAATAGCGTTAAAATTATAGGATAACATGCCACAAGTAAACCCTGATGAACCCTGACCCTCTGCCGTCAATGCTCGTGCAGCCACAATATTTTTTGACACTGTCGTAGTGAACCACTGGATCTACTTTTTTGTGATTTGCCTAAATAATTCCCGCTGTGTGTGCATTTCCCTTCTTTTTGCATATTGTGAGTCTTATGCAAGTTTCCCTAAAGTGTTTTATCCTCCGTCTGCAGTTCAAGTGGTGCAGCTCATTATAGAGTTCTCCTGTGCTATTTCTTTGGCCGTCCCACGCAGCTGGTGTAGTGTGATGCAGTCCACGAGTGTTCTGGCAGTGCTGACAAACTTCTATAATGGGATCCAGACATTCTCCTTTCTCTGCAACTATGGCTCTAACTTTTGTGCACAATTAAAATCGCAATGTGGCCATAACCAGTAAGGATGACCAAAATGAAGCATGCATTCTGATGCGTCTCCCCAGGCAACCCAAACCTGAGTGTGTCTGGTTTTCATGGCTCACTATGTAAACATCACCTTTGCCTGTTTTTTTTTGCTCAAATGATGCTTTTTGTTATTCTTCTTGGCCCTTGAAATTCCATTTTGTGCTTCGACTTCCTAAAACCAGAAAGAATGCAAATGGTTGCCAGATTATTCCAGTTCTGCCCCGTCCCGAATCGCGGATTCGTGCAGCCAAATAGTTAGGTGAGAGTGAAGAGGGAGCAAAACGATGGACGCAGGATTTGGGCTTTCTTTTTAATCTAATCCTCTTCCTCTGGCTGATGGCTTCTTCCTTCATATGTTTCAGTTCAAATGTGCCTTATAAACAGAGAGGCAGAGTGGGCCCAGCTCCAGCTCAGTCAAGCGCAGCATATCAGAGCGTGTGGATGAAGTGATTTGACTGGAAGTCCTGCTTTTTTTCGTGCCTTATGAACATGAAAAACAGCCATTTACCATCATTCTTTTTTCATTTAAAATCCTTTACAGTGCATTGGCCCACTATCTCTTCCAATCGTAACCAAGCTTTCGGAAGACATTAAGCATACAGTTTGTAAAATAGTGTTAATTTCCTGGTAATATACTTTTGCAGGTTCATTTATTAATAGTTGGATTCACTTCACAGTGCACATTTTAAACATGTTCTGATACATTAACATTTGAGGAAAAAATGCTAAATTATCCAGAAATGACTTGCAGTGGTCTTAACAGCGGTTAGGTGTTCTGGACCATTTCATATTTTGGTGTTTGACTTAAATTATTGAAGACTTTTTTGATATCTTGGGTTGGGGTCACGACAAAATCCTCTATCTCAAGTAGGATCACATTTGATTAGTCAGAAATACAGCCTAGACATGGTTTATGTTGTGGCATTCTCAACTATTCTTGCTGAGAAACGGGTAACTCTGGAATATCTACATGTCTCTCTTACACCCAAAGACATGTACCATAGAGGTAAATAGATCAAGCGAGCATCAACAATCTGGAGATGATTCCCGGGCGTTACAGGCAAAACACTGCTCCTGACAGGTCGTCCTATTGGCATTTGGAAGAATGGCAGAGAATACCATAAACCATAACACAGAGGTGCATTTCTACCAAACCATGTCTCTGTTGTTCTGAATTTACATTGTGTTTGCCTATTGTGACAAAAGGAAAAAGCCTTGTGCAAAAACTGTATGTGCCTGATTTGAGAAGCTATGAATATGGCCCGCTTTAAGCTAGTTGAATATCTACTGTAGACCACAAATGTTTGACGGTAGTTAACTCCATTATTATGCTCAAGCTGTCATTTACTGTTGCGGTTATCAAAAGGTTGGCTTACAGAGAAAGATAGTTGATTAATTTTTTGTAAACTGCTGCTCAAGAATGCTACTGTTTCATATCCAAATACTCAATGTAAGTAAGTAAGTTTTTATTTATATATCCGCCTTTTCACTGCAGATCTGAGTTTTCTCAAAGCGGTTTACAATTGTTAATTTTTGGCATTTGGTCTCTCACTCCACACAGAGATGGGAGCGGGGCCGCCAGTACAGGAGGCACATGTCAGAACTATTGTACATATTTTTAGTGGTAGGGGAAACCGGAGTACCCGGAGGAAACCTACGCAGACACGGGGAGAACATGCAAACTCCACTCAGAAAGGCCCTGGTCCGACCGGGATTCGAACCCAGGACCTTCTTGCTGAGAGGCGAGAGTGCTATCCACTCAGCCACCGTGACGCTCAAGCATATATGACTGAAACAAAATAATAATAGTTAGACCAGTTTCAGCTTGATTCCCTAGAGTGCACTGAACTTAAACAATTATTCATCTCTTTCTTTCTTGATGTTGATCAAAATGGCAATACTTTTATTGGATATTTAATATTTTTTGTTGCTTTTTCAGCTCTGTCTTTGAACTTTTCTTCTTATATTTCCACAAACCCATTGGAGTTGAATTACAATGATGTCATCATAACTCTGCAACCAATTTAGTGCGGTTGGGCAAACTCAGTGTCGTGTTGAGTTCTGTGCTGCATATCTGTGTCAATCACTGCCTGCACCTATAGCCTTCCTCTCCCTCCACTAAAACCACATTTCCAAGCAGCTTGTTCCATCGCACTGCTTCGCAGGTCACACACATTCCCGCAAGCTGGCTCTTGTTTCAAGCACGAGGCTGGAGTAAAATCAATATTACATCTGTACTGAAGATTTTAGAGCACATAGCAGCTGCACTACCGACTAATTGTCCTTTGGCTAAATCGTATGACAGCCTTTATTGTGTTTGAAAAGGTCTCCTAATGTGGAACTGCAGGTATTTCCGCTTTGCCGTGACTTTGCAGTAGCAGAAATGCTTTAACTTAGTAAACTTCTCAGACACACAAGGGAATTCTGGGAATGTTTTGAAACCATACAAGATAAACCCAGATAAAAGGGGAAATTTTCTGTCTGAAATTATTCTCAACATAGTTGACTTGAGTCTTTTAGTTTTAGTATTTACTTGCTGCACTGCAATAGAAAATATTTCAAAGACATTTGAGGAAACAGCAGTTGCCTTCTCTGAATATCATGGCTCTCAAAAAAAATAAAAAACTTTAAAACACTATTATTGGCATAAATTCAGCTTACAATACTTAACTCCTAGCCTGGTCCTACCACTCATCGGTCTAAATTTATTTTTGTAAAAAGGCTCCTTTCCCACTAACGGAGCCCGTGGGGAGTAAGAGCCACTCCATCTTTGCCAGCAATGAATTTGATAAACATTCCTCTTGCTCCGGCTTCAATTTCTTGAACAGATTACTTTACTATCGCATTCAAGTAAAAAAAACTACAACCAGCAAATTCGGCACAAAACTTTTGATGTCACCGACACCTACCGCAACACCCGCCCTTCCGCTCGCTGAATGGTCGGATGGGATACGGACCGAGGTATCTGCAAACACTGGGATCAGACTCAGACACACCTGTGTGGGAATAATAATAATAATAATACATTTTATTTAAAAGCGCCTTTCAAAAACACCCAAGGACACTGTACAGGCATAATAAAAACATTTAAAAACAGGATAAACAGAATAAAACAGTAGTCAGGTGCAATATGGGATGGTGTGTGTGTGTGTGTGTGAGTTAGGAGGGTGTGTGTGTGCGTGTGTGTTAGGTGTGTGTGTGTGTGTGTGTGTGAGTTAGGAGGGTGTGTGTGTGTGGGTAGGACAGTCTGAACAGATGGGTTTTGAGTCGGGATTTGAAGAGTGGAAGAGAGTCAATGGTACGGAGGTCAGGGGGGAGAGAGTTCCAGAGCTGGGGGGCAGAGTGGCTGAAGGCTCTGTGTCCCACAGTGATGAGTCTGGCTGGGGGGACGGAGAGTGTGAGGGTGGAGGAGGAGCGGAGTGTGCGGGCAGGAATGTGAGGGTGGAGGAGGTCAGATAAGTACGGGGGGCCAGGTTGTGAAGTGCTTTGAAGGTGGTGAGGAGTATTTTGAAATTGATGCGCTGTTTGACAGGAAGCCAGTGGAGTTGTTGTAGTACGGGGGTGATGTGGTGAGCTGTGGGGGTCCGGGTGATGATACGAGCTGCAGAGTTTTGGAGGAGCTGCAGTTTCTGGAGGGATTTGTTGGGGAGGCCGAAGAGAAGTGAGTTGCAGTAGTCAATCCTTGAGGTGACGAGGCTGTGGACGAGGATGGCGGTGGTGTGGGGGGTGAGAGAGGGGCGGAGACGAGAGATATTGCGCAGGTGGAAGTAGGCAGACCGAGTGATGTTATTGATGTGGGATTGGAAGGAGAGTGAACTGTCGAGGATGACACCCAGGCTCTTGACTTGAGGGGAGGGGAGGACAGATGTGTTATGGATGGAGATTGAGAAGCTGGTAGATTTGGAGAGAGTGGAGGGGGTGCCTATGAGAAGGACTTCAGTTTTTGAGCTATTGAGTTTGAGAAAGTTGGAAGAGAACCAGGAATGAATTTCTTGTAGACAGAGGGTGAGGGAGGATGGAGGGAGAGAGGAACATGGTTTAGTGGAGAGGTAGAGCTGGGTGTCATCCGCGTAGCAGTGGAAGTGAATGTTGTGACGGCGGAGGATGTGACCGAGTGGGAGAATATAGATGATGAAGAGGAGGGGCCCCAGGACAGAGCCCTGGGGCACACCAGCAGAGACAGGAAAAGTGCGGGATTTGTGGGATTTGAGATGAATGAACTGTGAGCGACCAGAAAGATAGGAGGTGAACCAGGCGAGGGGGGTGTGGGTGATGCCGATGGAGGAGAGTCTGTTCAGGAGGGTGGAGTGAGAAATGGTGTCAAAAGCTGCAGTGAGGTCCAGAAGGATGAGGATGGAGAGTAAACCGGAGTCAGAGGCTATGAGGAGATCGTTAGTGATTTTTAGAAGAGCTGTTTCGGTGCTGTGGAGGGGACGGAAACCAGACTGAAATTGTTCGTAGATGTTGTTGGTGGTGAGGTGGTTGTGGAGTTGAGCAGCGACAGATTTTTCAAGTATTTTGGAGATGAAGGGAAGGTTTGAGATGGGACGGAGGTTGTTGAAGTTGGTTGGATCCAGGCCAGGTTTTTTGAGAATGGGTGAGACTGAGGCGGTTTTGAATGAGAGAGGGACAGTACCAGAGGTGAGAGATGAATGAATGATATTAGTGATAAGGGGGGCAGCTGAGGGGAGGCAGGATTTGACCAGAACGGTAGGGAGAGGGTCGAGCTGAGAGGTAGAAGGTTTGGATTTAATGATAAAGTCGGAGATGGCTTGGACGGAGGGCAAGATGAAGCTGGAGAATGTGGCTATGAGGGATGAGTAGGGGGCTGGGGGGTCCACTCCAGAGACTGCAGCTCCATGCGGGGTCAGGTGTTGGTGAATGTCAGAGATCTTGGAGGTAAAGAAGGACATGAGTGAGTTACAGAAGTCAGTGGATTGCATATGGTGAGGGAGGGAGTCAGGGGGTTTGGTTATATTGGTGAGAAGAGAGAAGAGAGTTTTGGAGTTTTGATGATTGGAGTGGATTAAACCGGAGTAGTAGGTGGATTTGGCAGCAGAGAGATGGTCCTTGTATAGCATGATGTGGTTATTGTACATTTGTTTGTGAATGGTGAGTCCAGTTTTATTGAAGAGCCGTTCAAGTTGACGTCCTTGGGATTTGAGCTGACGGAGGGCAGGGGTGAACCAGGGTGCTGAGAGCGTGAAAGAGACGGGTCGGGTTTTGAGAGGAGCATGATTGTTCAGGAGGTTATGGAGAGAAGTGTTGTAGTGGGAGACCAGGTCATCGGGGGAGTCATTGGGATCAGTAGTGGGGAGGTTATTGATATCTGAGGCGAAGGTGGCAGTGTTTATGTCCTGAATTTTACGGAAAGAAATGGTTCGGGGAAGGATGGTCTTGGAGAGGGTGAGGTTGATATTGAAGGTGATGAGCTTATGGTCTGTGTATGTGAGTGTGTGAGGTTTACAGTCAGTGGGAGTGAGACCAGAGCAGCAGATTAAATCCAAAATGTGACCTTTAGTGTGGGTGGGGAAATGAATGTGTTGTTGTAAACCAAAACTATCTAAACAGGAGGAGAAGTCTTTGGTGAGAGGGTTGCTATTATTGTCCATGTGAATGTTGAAGTCCCCAAGTATGACTGCGTTATGAGAGATAGATGAGAAGTGTGTTAGAAGGTGAGAAAAGTCATTTAAAAAGTCCTGATTAAGTTTTGGCGGGCGGTAGATGGTGGCAACAACAGTAGGAGAAGGTCCAGGCAGCAGTGAGGCAGAGTACTCGAAGGAGGAGAAGACAGGGGCAGCAGGCACAGGTGTGACTTTCCAAGTCTCGCGGTGAAGCATCGCGAGACCTCCGCCCCGGCGGCCACAGCTGCGGGGCTGGCAGATGTAAACAAACCCCGGTGGAGTGGAGTCGTTCAACGCGGCAAAGTCATTTGGCTGCTGCCAGGTTTCGGTCAAACACAAGAAGTCCAGCTTACGGTCGACGAGGACATCCCGGACCAGATGGCCCTTGGTGTTGAGGGAGCGCACGTTGAGGAGACCGAAGCTGACGGTGGTGGAGCTGTTCTTGGCTGCCGCGGGCTGAGCCGATCGGGCCACGCTGACCAGGACACTGTCAGCGTCCCGACCAGCGGTGCGGGAGCAGCGGCGAGTGGTGGACCAGAGGGACTTTATTGAATGGGAGTCCTTGTATTGGAGCTTACGGCGTGATCCACGGTGAACGTACCGCCGCCGGGGCTGGAAGGCGATGCCCGGGGGGATGTCATGTCCGCGCTCCGGTGGCTGAAGAGGAGCGGGGACGTGGTGCCGAAGTTTTAAAAGTTCAGCAGCGGAGTACTGGAGGAGAGCATTGGCCTGCAGATGGACCAGGGACACGATGAGCCAGATGACAACAAGCCAGCGCGTTATATGGCAGACACACATCGTTTCCCAGGAGGGGAATACGACAGCCAGGGGTCCCAGGTATGAATATGTCCAAAATGCTTATGACAACAGCAAACTGTGGTTGATATCGAAAGCAGGTAAAACATCCTTAAAACACAACGTAACCACGACATCCAATATTGCGTAAACAATGTTTTAGTCCGTGTTTGTTCAGTGAGCAGCGGCTGCCAAAGCGCGCCAGCGTTCACTCACTGAACTCTCAATAATGATTGACTGGAGTTTACGGATGGCTAAAGCCAGGCTACTTCATTCTTATACTACATTGTTAAAATAGTAAGTAAGTAAGTAATCTTTATACCGCCTTTTCACTGCACATCGGAGTCTCAAAGCGGTTTACAATTGTGATTTTTGGGGTGGGGGCACATGCCAGACCTATTGTACATATTTTTAGTGGTAGGGGAAACCGGAGCAGCAGGAGGAAACCTACGCAGACACGGGGAGAACATGCAAACTCCACTCAGAAAGGCCCTGGTCCGACCAGGATTCGAACCCAGGACCTTCTTGCTGAGAGGCGAGAGTGCTATCCACTCAGCCACCGTGCCGCCCTAGTGAGCTGAATCATAAAAATGGTACACCGTAAAAATCCCCAAAGACTTTTACAATAGAGCATAATATAATGTGCGAGCATCATGAAAATGAGAAAGAAGGTTCAGCTTATTTCAAATGATATGAAGGGGGAACAACACAATCAAAGAGATTAAATATATTATAGATTTAGCTTGATGAGGCTATACTTCTTTTTTGGTTATTTCAACAACAACAAAATTCTATGTATTTTGAACACTTGAGGATAGCATTCAACACAATTAACGTGTTTGTCCTATAGCAAATCCATAGTATTCAATGTCAAAAATACTTTTTAAAGAAATCCAAGGTTTGGTCGGAAGCTCCGTTATACGAGGGAACGTGCAGCGTACTGCTCCCAAATGAGTCCCTATGGTCCCCCTACTCTATAACTGTAAGGTCACTATAAACCTTTTACAATTGGCTAACAATGTTGACTGTGTGCTGGGACTGTTTCTTTGGAAGCTTTTAGTGCTGTGTTGAAACGGATTGATCCAGACAGCGGTATTTTTACATGTGGAAAAAAGAAACAAGAGGCAGAGGAGATGGATTTCACAAGCTTCCTGACATGCCCACTGGGATCTGTCGTGTATGACTTTAGCCCTCGCAAAAGGTGAAGGGCAGTTAGGAGGGAAATAATGACCTGATGGTGTGTACGGGCAATTATGGAGATCACATGATTACAATCTCTGTATGTTCTTCAGCCTACAAGTCATTCAGTTTGCATCTAAAGTTGTGTGACTTGCAAAAGTATTCAGACCCTTTCTGGTGGAATCAAAGGTATTTTGACGTTGCCTGATGATTGATGACTAGTTAAATGTTGACCTAACTTAATAGCGTCCACCAGAGTGTAAACTAATAGGAAAAGTACACCTGTTTGGTAAGAGATTATTAGTCACTAAACAGCATCCTAAAGTCTAAAGAACGCATCACACAGATCAGGGATAAAGTTGGTGAGAACTTCAAAGCATGATTGAGTACTACAAAGATTTCTCATGCTTTGAACAACTCACAGAGCACTTATCCATCATGCTCGGACTAACTGCTCGAACGTGGTACTGTAGATATCCACAGCTCACCTGGGGGAATATGTTCAGGGAAAATATTAATCCTAGGCTACACAAATCTGGCCCTCATGGACAAGTGGCAAATTGAAAGTGAATCTTTAAATAAAGCCACAGGAAGCAAAGTGGGGGACATATCCACCATGAGACCAAAATGGAACTTTTGGTCCTAAATGCAAAACGCTGCATTTGGTGGAAAACTGCTCATCACTCTAGAGCATGGACTCCGAGGAACTTTCCTGGTTAACCAAAGGCCAATTCAAGTGAATTGGATATCAGGATGGTGCAGCATTGCGCATGCTTTGTGATAATTATAATCACAATATAATAATAAAGGGACTGACACATCACCACTGTTTTCAACTGGAGATGGACTTACTTATTTTAGGTTATAACTATGTATAATGAAAGAATAAAAGTGTGTCCCATAAATTCCCATTGTTTGCAATATGCCAGAGCATAAGGATAATTATGCAATTATTTGTTGCTTGTTTGGACAAGAGCACAACATTTCCTTCTGTAATTTCTCACCTCGAGGTGTCACCTTGTGTCTTTGCCTCTCTGCTAGCCCGCACCTGTGCTCCCCAGAAGCAATTATTATGATTCTCTGTTTTAACTACGTTCCAGCAACTTGCTCAAGTCTTTCACATCCTTTATTTTGTTTACACAATTAAATTGTTTTGCATTCATGTCAGGAAAAGTTTGTCAATATTTGCTTTGTGGAAACTTATTTCGCTAGTCAACTTGAACATGTTGTGTGATTAATCATGAGTCGGGTGCAGATGTCTTGGGGAACATGTGGTCAGTAGTGTGGGAACTCAGCTGGATGTAGTGGACGTCATGAATCTCCCGTTGTTGTTTGGATGTGAAAACAGAAAGATGACCGATGTAATATCCTCAGAGGCACCCAGAGCCAAGACAGCTGATCACGTTAAATAGATGGGCAGCTACAACAATATAACACCAAAGTTTGGGTTAAAGTAAATCATAATGCTTGCATTCCTTGGTAACAAGAGAGTCATTAGAGGGTACCACTACATTCAGCTGTTTGTGTATTTTTCTCACATGTTTATTTTGCTTCATTCTGTGCTCCATGTGCATTTTCTTCAAGCATTTAATGCACTGAAGTTTCTCAAGATTAAAGGTTACCTCTTTTGACACTACAGGTCAACAGGAAACTTCAAGAGTTTGGTGATACTTTTGCCGTGTCTAAGTGCCAGAACATTTATATTTGTTTAGTTACAGATTAAAAAGTGTGTGAGTGGCTTTAGGGCCCAGAGCAATAGGAAGTGGATATCTCCACGGAAACACAGCTCGGCAACACTATCTGTCAACTGTGACCTCAGGCTCATAATGGAGGGTCCCAGGAGCATTTTCATTCTTTACATTTACCTAATTCCTCAGCTGAGCTCCACCCTCTCAAACCCCTCATCAGGTTGTTCATTGATCACTTGTCACAGTCCTGTATCCTGCCACTAGCATTAGTGGTCTGGCATTAGCCTCAGTTTACAACATTGAAAACAGAATGTGTGAAGCACGCAGGAGCTGATAGCAGCTGTTTGCGCTGGATCTGTGACATGTTCACATGTTCCATTAGAGCTGCTCTCAGACCAGCGGAGTGACTGTGTCCAGATGTTGTTGGAGCAGCCGGCCCAAGCAAAGGGCCACGGCTCACAGATGAGAACATCTCGAACAATAAAAAAAAAACTATATAGAGCTCTTTTATCAGCACTCGGTTTAGGATTTTTAGAGATAGTGTTTTGTGATGCTGCCACGAAAGTCTCAAAGTGACACTTGAATAAAGTTAAATAGAGCAAATCAAGGTCTAGGGGATTGTTTGTTTTGATGATTGTGTCTGTATTTCTTGTGTGCTGTAAAAGCCTCTCTGTTGTGAAACAGGACACTGATTAGAGGCACATTACTGCTGCAGCTTTTGTCCAAAACACAAGCTGTGTTCTCAAGGGAAAGCATGTCTCCTTTAGGCGCTTCATGTAGAATCAAGCTGTTTTCACCTCTAGCTCATGACTCATGCTTTGTATGACTTCTCTGTTTAATATTAATTTATGAATTAAAATATGGGGTTCTGTTTCAACACATTTCATTGTTTCGACATCTTCAACATCAGAAAAGCCATTAATAATGGAGTTGAAGAAATTTTCAATATCAATCTTAAGTCAACAAACGTCACTGTCACTCGAATATGAAATATGGTCCTGCAATTAAACAAGACAGTCTAAATATATGTTTATGTCATCTGGGCCTAGTTAACACCAGTGTACTCTTGTGGTGCATGGCTCGGCTCTGATCTCACTGCTTTCTCCTCCTTCATCAGGCCACATGCACGTACAGTGAGGATACAGTGCCACATCACAGATAACGCCTTCTCTAATGGAAATAAATGATGCGGACGGGGGAAGTTTCAGTTCATGCAACATCGGATAAAGAACCTTATCTGGTATAGTATATGTGATGTGCTATCCTAAACACTTGAGTTAGCAGAATGTGTGCAGAACCTCTACTAAACGTCCAAAAACTCAACACACGGATGGGCCTGGGCTGGCACAGGAATCAAACCTGAAACCTTTTTGTTGAGAGGCTTGAGCGCTGTCCACTCTGTACAAAGATTATTATCACTTCAGCGACTCTGGCCTTTTGTTTGCACACAACAGGGTCATAACACAGTGTTGATTAGACAATTGTTTACGCCAATTGATAAATAATCACAAATAATTAATAAAAAAACCAAAATATTCTACTGCAGACATTTGACCCGACCCTATTGTGCTTAGAAAGGATTTTACCTTTGGAGATCTGTGCTCTTTTTTGTGTATTTTCATAATTTAACTTTTGCTGTTAAATGCCTTCACTCGAACTTATTATCCTGTCACAGCAAAGTGTCTATGGACCAGTGTGGTTTATCTGTTTCTAAATTCCTGATAAAAAATTCAACATTAGATCCAATTTTGGTGTGTCATCGCCCATGATATTAAGTAAGTAAGTAAGTAATGTTTATTTATATACCGCCTTTCACAGACCAGAGTCACAAAGCGGTTTACATTTATTATTTTTTGGGCACTTGTCTCTCACTCCACACAGAGATGGGAGCGGGGTCGCCGAACAGGAGGCGCATGCCAGACCTATTGTACATATTTTTAGTGGTAGGGGAAACCGGAGTACCCGGAGGAAACCTACGCAGACACGGGGAGAACATGCAAACTCCACTCAGAAAGGCCCTGGTCCGACCTGGATTCGAACCCAGGACCTTCTTGCTGAGAGGCGAGAGTGCTATCCACTCAGCCACCGTGCCGCCGTTATTAGCGCTGTCTGCTTGTGCTGAATAAACATACTGTGTTTCCAGTCGCTTTCTGAGACAACTGGAGCCATTACTAACAACCACAAACCAGAAACCCCAAACCTTTTTCCCATAAGCCCCTCTCCTCCTGCTGCCTCCCTCTCGCCCTTCTCCCTTCATTCTCTGCGGCTTTGACTTCACTGATTGCATGCGTCATTCAAAATTACCTTATTATAACTTTCTCCTTCTTCGATCTCCATTTCTTCCTCTATTTTTTTTTTTTACAGCAGAAATATAAATATGGCTCAACTGTGCGAGAAAACAAAGAGGAAAGAAAATCCATGAATTCAAATGTGTGGAGAGCAATGAGGCCGTACCCCAGTGTAGCCAGATGGGAGAGTGTGGGTTTGTGGGTGCGGTGCCTGATTTTTACTGAGAAAAGATGTGAATTACCACACACAGAATGAAACCGAAGCTGCAGAGCACACATGGTCTCCTGGTGTTGGACTTTTACATTTGGTCAAATAGAGCATCAGAGACCGTACTTGCATTTTTTCCACAGACTTCCATAAAAAACGATTCGTTTATAACTTGCAACAGAGGACACAAAATGCTAAGTATCCAGACCAACCAAAATGAGAGGCTCATTCTACTTTCTGATTGGTTAATTGTAGATGTTTCAATAAACAATGTGGCATCCCCACGGGAAAACACAATTCAGAAAACATAACCCGGCCGCTGCATCATGTTTTTTGTTCAGTTCCAGTGCAAAATGATTGTTTATGTCAACCCTTTGTAGATCAATACAGGGGACGCAATACAATTTTCATGGAGACAAGCAACAGTTTTGAAACTAGAAATGATGTCTTGTCTACTTTCATTTTGTTGGTGTGGGCTTCTGGAGCCCTGTTGACAAGCGGGCCTCTTTTGATCGCAGTGATGGACGATGTTGACGAGCTGTAGATCCTATCGGTTTTATACAGAACAGGAGATGTTCACAGCGAGATGAGAGCGGACAGATACTGTTGTTTGCCAGTGACTCCTACTCCTTACATGGGGCTTTCCACCCAGAGCCTTTCAACTACAGCATAGCAACATGAAACACATGGCGAAAATAGGAACAAGCATGTGAGCAAAAGTCATTATTCGCACAATGGGAGTCACAGGAGCGTGCGAGTGTAACTCCATAGTTTCAAATGAAGTGTTTATATGTACCCAATAACAAGATTGTTCTTAGCTGGATGAGAGTGGACTGGTTACTTTGTGTATTTATTATGTGGAATGTGATTTCCTCAGAATACAAACTTGCAAAATTTGAAGGACAAGGTCATATGTTGAAAATGTATGATAAACATGTCTCTATCCTCAATTGTTGCCTGTCCACACACTACACTATGTACCTTTTATTGACAGCTTACAACCTACAGACATTTGACCCATTTAGTCCGAGAGGCCATGGAAAGTAATAAGAGTAAAACTGTCTTAACATCGAAACATAAAACTATGTTACACAGCTACAGATGTTTATCTGGTGTGCTCAATCAAGCATGCACTATGAATCTTTAGGGTAAACGTGATAGAAGACCACCCAAAGTCAAATAAGACAATATGAATTTTGAGCTCAAAGGGATTTTCCACATGGTGTAAGATCCCTTGTAAAATCTAAATTGTATATCTTTAGTGAGTGGCAAAGGAATGTTGCCCCACACCCAATAGAAATAAGCCCTGTGGTAATGCAGTGCTTGAGTTACAGCCTTAATTAAAAACCACTTAATGGTCAATGATTTTGTGTGACCGCATTTTGCCGACACTGAACGCTTTACAACAAAATATCATAAATTACTTATTTTATTGGATGTTATGATTCACAAGATTATTATCCATCCATTTAGAACTGGTTTAATAAGGCCTAAAGCCAAGTTAAAAACAGTATCAATTACAATATGCATGTGCAGAGTGGTAATCTTAAAGATAATTATTAATTTTCAACTATAAAACACAAACTAAGCCATTATTTGGACTTTTTTACAGCTTACATGGGCTTAGATTTAAATAACTTGTTAACCCTTTAATGTTCACTCCTTGAAGAAAGCAATGTAAAAAAAATGTTTTATCGATTTTCTAAGATGCAGGAGCACTAATAAAACAAATAACTTGTTTTTATGGGGGGGATTTTCTTTTTGAACCCCTAGTTTTTTTATTGTAGGCCTTTACCAAAATGGTTGAGATGCATCTTGATGGTAAAAGTGCCTAAAACCAAGTGACAGAGATGCCCCAATGAGGTAGATGCTGATCCACCAAATGATTGAGTAAACCATTGAAAGGTTAACATGGACTAAATAGTGCTTTTGTTAAAACTGTCTCCATCACTGAAAACACATCATTAGCTTTTTGTCCCACTACGACTGCAAAAGAATGCAACTTTTACTACATCTACAACAGAATGAAACAAGCAACTTTGTTTCACCTGCAAGAACCAGAAAGCTTTGTACAAAGCAGTTCACAGCCATAACACAAAGAAACTCACATAAATGTATGAAAGGTAGAGGTATATTGCAAAACTGACTGAAGGTCTAAAAATAAGATCAGACCCAGACACAGGTTTATTGTGTATATTTTAGTGCAGATGAAGTAATGAGACCAGGTGTTTCTTATAGACAACAGAGAAAGGATGAGTAAGAGTGCATAATTAAAGGACATGCACTATGCGCGGCACTGGTTTGGCCGTCTGAGTTGTTTGGATGTGGCTATGAGTGTTCTCGGCGTGGAATGTGAGTGACTCAAGCTGCACTGCGCTTCTACTGAATACACCTGTTCGCTTGTCTGCTCACGGGACATGATATTTGACACAGATTTGACCTCACAGTGTTTTGATCTATGCAAAAGACAAGGGGTGTGTCTCTGTGAAAAGGAAGCTTGTTATTATATATGACTTCAGTAGCTTTTTTTTATTTGTCCAGGTGAGACAAATTTTAAGTGCATGCAAAGGAATGAAATTGTTAAAAAATAACACATGCCACATGTAACCGCCAGACACCACTGCCTTATCTACAGGAAACTGCACTGTAATAACTCAGAGACGCTGTGACAACAACAGCTAAAAAGTCTGGTTCTTTGAGCCAGGCTGATGTGCACACAGCTGCCTCTTTCCAAGAACAACCAGAACGGACCGTTCAACCACCACCTGCCAAGCCTCCATCACCACTTCTCCACGTCCATGTGAGCTCCAACGCAACATCAAAATGTGCAAAGAAGCTGGTCTTTACTGAAACGATACCACGCAGACTTCATTGCGAAGGTATTGGCAGTATAAGTAGTAACATTAATATAGTTTGCAACTGTCATCTCAAAACGATTGAATGATTTACAACTTTTCTGGAACAACCGTTTTGTTCACTAAAGCCGTTTTAAGATCACATAGGGTTTTGCTTGGAGTTTGTGAAGGTATCATTTTAAAGGTGCTCTTCAGTCCTGCTTTTTGTGAAGTGGTCTGATTCCTGCTTCTTACTATATGTTATTGAGTGGAATGTCACTTTGTTTGATTTAAAACTAACATGCTGCTAAGAGGAGTGTGAAGACCCATCTCTCCACAGATATAACCTGTAAATTAGCCAAGTCACATACTTGTTTGCTATGTAAAAGGACAAACTGAATAAATATCCAGGCAAAACAACATTTAGATGAACTCAAGCAAAGATCAGGGGCCGTATTCCTAAAGATTCTAAGAGTCCTCTCAGAGAGCTCCTATCTTAACCTAAAAACTCCTAGCTAGGAGTCTTAGCTTAAAAGTTATTCCAGAACACTCTTAGGCCCTGTCCACACGAAGTCAAGCTCAGGCCTAAACGCAAAAATACTTTATCAATCCAGTGTATCGTCCATACGAGGCCGGCGTTTTGGGGGGGTGTAAACGAACATTTTTGAAACCAGGTCCCAGAGTGGAAAGATTTCAAAACTCCGTATATGCCGCTCCGTGGTTACTGCCTCTCCGCAATGTATCTGAGACGCTTGTGTCATCGCCCCGCCTCTTGTTAAAGCACGCATGCGCCGCACTCAGAAAATAATGACAACAACAATGTAGCTTGTTGGTTTTGTAATCCAGTGTGACCCGAAGCAACAGTTCAACCTCATCGTCCGTCCATACTAATGTAGTACCAGCTCGCCCACTCGCCATGTTGTCTGTTTACAAAATTCCGCGCATGCCCACGGAAGTTTGGGCTTGATCCCGTCATTGCGTCACAGCGCCACCAACAGGTCTGGCATAGTTTCACAGCGTTTTCAGGCGTATTGACTACATTCATATGGACGCACACATTTACTGAGCTAACTCCGTGTTTACAGAAAAAGTTTCTGAAATTATAAGCGTTTTGTCTTCGTGTGGATATAGCCTTAGAGAACTCTGAGCAAGGAATGGACTACAACTTTTATCTTAGTGAGGAGGCGTGGCCGACCCCGTTGCTAGGTATGAGTCATCATTTCAGACGCTGTGATTGGTTGATCCTAAAAGTTAGAGAAACCATATTTTTGATAATGGGCAAAATAAGGATCCTCTAATGGACAAACTCAATCATAGAATCTAATCTTAGGAATACTGTGTCATTGTAAATAATCAGAAAAGGTAGAAAGTCAGATATATCAATGTATTTACTAATATTGTCAAACTTACTGTTGTAAGTTTGACTTTTACACCACATCATTAGAGCTTGCTCAGCACCAATTTATCACACATATTTAACAAACGTATATAACATGAGCACTTTATATATATATATATATATATATATATATATATATATATATATATATATATATATATTAGATGATTATAACATTAGGATTAGTAAAGGCTGTGATACTAAAGACGTAAAAGGAATTAAGGAAAAAATATTAATATAAGCATTTTATACATACACAAATCAAGTGCATGTTGTGAATGTCACTGTTGCATAACTGTAAATACACCATGGAATAAACTAAGCTGTAGCAACCACACTATTTAAGTTAATTTAGAATGATAAATAGAGGGTGGGAGTTTAAAAGTATTAACTTCTTCACACTCCTTTTTGAACTGGATTGCTGTTAAAACAAAACTGTATATTTGTACATGATGACTTTTACATGATTGACTTTTAAACATGATTCCTGCAGGATCCAATCTGCAGCGTTTTACTGATTCACTGTCATCCAGTGTATAGAATATTTCTCCTGCCTCTACCGTCCACCATTTTGTCCTCTTAGGGAACTTTTAAGTTGCTAAAAGTCCTCCTCTCAACTCTTAAGGGATCTCACCTTAGGAGCACTCTTAAGAGCTAGGATTCTTTAGGAATAGCTTTTTTCTTAACTAGAAGCTACTCCTCACTTTTAAGGGAAATTCTAAGAGTTGGTCAAGATTCTAAGAAAATTCTTAGAATTTGGCCGCTAGGAGCAACTTTTAGCACTAAGAATCTTTAGGAATACGGCCCCAGGTCTCCTTCAGGACAGTTGAGGAACGCACCTTTGGACTTAGATGTGAATATTGGTCTGACTTATAGCATGAGATAAATGGCAAATGAGAACGAATAAAGATACATTTTACACATCCTGTTGAACAAATCAGTCTTTGACTAGAAGTATTGTCTCACATTAACCAAGGGGAAACAATTAAACGACCAGCTTGCACAGACTCATAAAACGGCTAAGGTGCCTAATAAATACCCGTTTAAGAGAAGTGATTGAAATGTGTGTAATACATGAAACCAGTTTTTGCACTCTAGTAAATAGAATGAACAAGGGCCTTATCTTGCGCCTCTTTGCAGTCAGTCTGCTGTGATGCTGATAAGTTTGTTTTGACTGGGCTCAAAATAACTGTGGTTGTGGTATAATGAATATGAGGGTACGGGTCCACAGAGAGCGTTTTCAAATTGAGGAGATTGATATAGTATCAACCAAGAGGATGGGTACTAGGGACTGAGAAAATAAAGGATTCATGTGAAGATAATGTTCTTGCTTTTTAATTAAAAGTGAGAAACTTCCATTAAATATTGTTAGAAAAAAAAAAAAGTCTGAAAAAAAAGTATAAACATAACGTATTTCCCCCAAAGAAGTCATTTGTTCTAAAACTTGACATTGTGTTTTACTCTAACATGTAAATTGACGGGTGGGATATATAGGCACACTAAATAACTGTGTTTGGGTCATGCAGTGTCAGACAAAGTCCAGTTTGTAGCAGAGTTAGCGCCTCCATGGTCCCCAGAGAGCTGTCAGACTGCATGTTTCACTGGGACTGTGTCTGGGTCTCAGCAGGCCGTCTCTCTGCAAGGACATTAATCTTCACCTTCCCCCTAAAAAGAAGGCAACGCAAAACTAACAGGCTGGCAGCTAATTGTTTATTAAGCTTAGTAAGGGGGTAGGGACAAATTATTTTTACTGGTTTGTTTTTTAAATAAATACTCACCATTTTTGTTAGTACCAAAGCCATTAATAATTCTGTCAACGCAGATGGGAGCTTTACACTTTCCAATGTCCCAAAGGAGTCTATCCATCACAGTGGTACCATGAAATGCCATTCTCATTGTGTTTATACAATATAACACATACAGGTAAAGGCTCAATCTGTCATATGAATAAAATTATATTTTTGTTTATTTATTTATTAATTTCATGAAAATTTTGTTGTGTGCTATTGAAAAGATGTCAACGCTTACCCAAGATTAGATGCAAAAGAGGAACATTGCTGACAAAGAGTTTCTCCTTCAACCACGTCAAGTGCTGCTACATTTTCAGACATGATTCACTGAAGAGAAAAGTGACCTCGATTTGAAGGTGCAAACGCCAAAGGATTAACAGAGGGAAACTGAGACTTGTAAACTCAGCTCTCGGCTGCTTTGTCCCGAGGGGAAACAATCATTTTCACACGACTTAGGGCATTGAGCTTCTACCTGTTTCTAATTATAAACTAAGTTACCAGACCTATCGCTTGTGTAATGTGCTCAAGGGAAAGTTGTCTTCTGGGCAGAAGAGGAGAAAGCACAAAGTCGGTTGGTTTTTGAACCACCAATGATGATGCTGTCTCAAGCCTCAAACACAACTGGAACGTGCTTAATCCATTATGGATACAAAATCCAAACTAAAATGAATGCTGTTTGAAATATGGTAAATATATATCTAACTCCTTTACATAATATATTTACTTTTAGTGTTTTTTCTTCTTATGTGTGTGTCTGCCGTTAGGAGAATATGCAACCTTAACCTGTAATCAGTGCTTTATATTGGCCTATTGCCAAAATATAGGAGGGTTTGTCCGTAAATAAAATAATAATTTATATATGTAAGTGTCTCAGTCCAGAAATAGTTTGAAAGCTATTTGGTGATGTTTATTTAGCCTGTAACCTCTTCTCAGACAAACCCAGTAAATGTATTCTAAATCTACAGAACAGTACTTCCCAAAGTCTCAAGGATTTCATTGATCAAGGGACCCCCGGTGCAGAAGCAGAGCTAGGATATAACGCCCCCTGGTGGCTGTTGGAGATACGGCAGACACATCGCGAGCTCATGAATGATTGGCTGGTGTTGGTCACATGACGATAACACCAAGATGGCGGCCGCCGCAGCTGTCAGGAGCGGCATGGCTCTGACCCTCAGAGCGTCTCGTCTCTTACCTTTGTGCAGTGTGTGCCCTGTGTGCACTTTAAGCAGATGTGGAGACAACAGCGCACAGATAGTGAGAAGAGGCTATTTGGACAATTACGGGACAATTCACAGAAATTTACGGACAAGTATAAGTGAGTATCAGCCGAGTCATGGTGAGAACAGGTCAAATTGGACATCGACACTTCTCACTTAAGTATTCTTCATTTTCTTCATTGCACCGACGACATGAACCAAACTACCAGAAAACAACATGTCCCCATCTTAAAGCGGCATCACACTGTCCTGATAGAGGTCCATCCTTATGTTCCTCAGTGTGGAATTAAACTTACAACAACGGGGTTGAGAGCACAAAATAATCACTTTTTTGTAATATATTTCATATTTTTTATGTAATAATTCAAAAACAAATACTGTATTATTATCATCCACTGAGAGCTGTTGCACAAACCCTACTGCTCAAATGGCAAAGTCAGAGGTTGGCTACGTAATGTTGCACAAGTAGTCTGATGTATGGTAAACGTGCAGACATTCATAAACGTTGCACTTTTGTCTGTTTACATGCATAGACCTATTGCAGTCTGTTTGTAATTATAATTGAAACTGTTGGAATCATAATAAACTCATACATTGATAAACATACATTCTGTCAAAAGTAAATCCAGGTTTACAATAATATTGAGAGGCAAATAAGTATGTAATATCTAGGTGCCTGCGTTATCCTTAAATGTTTGAATTCTTCAGTCGTTTTTTTTCTGGGGAGAATTATAGAAAGATCTGGTACATTTGCTACTTCACTAGTCTTATTACCACTAATGAGAGGCACCCCAACAACCCGGGACGTTTCTTCCTTATATACTGAGACTTGAGAGTAGATGTAACCACTATAGCTAAATATAGCGGCAGTTTAGACCGCACTAAAACCAAACTGTTTTAAAGCTTGTGGCTAACATGTGGGTCAAGTGAAGAAGGTTATACGTCTGTGTGTGCTGACTGACTATGCAACACAAGCTTAATCTGTTTTGTTTTCTTTCCATAAAGGTCTCTATCAAAGTGAAGAGGGGAACTCCAATGCAGAAGACCCACATGATGTGTAAATATAATACCCTAAAAAAGGGCCTGATTATTTTTCATACTGTCGTCACTTTATTTCCATATGTACAATTGCCGAATATGTTCATGTTCCGTTCCAGGGTCAATGTAGTTTACATAGATCGGTCTGGTCAGAGGATTCCTGTGAAGGCTAAAGTGGGGGATAATGTTCTTTACTTGGCTCATAAGAATGGCGTTGATCTGGAAGGTAGGTGTGTCATAATGTTATCTAAATAGACTTTAATAGACATTTAATAGTTTCTTGTTTGCCTCCAGGAGCATGTGAGGCCTCTCTGGCCTGCTCCACCTGTCATGTTTATGTAAACGCTGATTATTCTGACAAACTGCCAGAACCTGATGAGAAGTAAGCCTTAAATTCATTTATTATATTATTGAAAACCATAATGTGTTTTACTTAAACATCTCATCCTCCAATAAAATGTCCATAAATAAATAAATATTCTGTTCTTTAAGGGAGGACGACATGCTGGATATGGCACCGATGCTCCAGGAGAACTCTCGTCTAGGATGCCAAATAATCATCACACCTGATTTGGATGGAATGGAGTTAACTTTACCAAAGATTACCAGGAACTTTTATGTGGATGGACATGTTCCTAAACCTCACTGATGATGCCCTTTTCCACACGTTTGTTGTACCTGCCGTAGCTGGTGAGAGGGACCACGAGAAGATCTGGCATGACACATTTCAATGGTTAACGGCAATAATCTAGTAAAAGGATCAGCTGGAAAGATAATGCGTTACATCGTTACTTAAAAATGACAACATTTGTTTCTTTGGACAAGTTCTCAACATCAATATACATCTCCTTTTCACTAACAGCATTTTTGTGGATTGCCGCAACATTCCTCCTTGTTACAGCGACTTTATCCACAATGCCTCATTATAGCCAGTCTACACATTAAATCAGGGGCTATGTGCATACCTGGGGCATTAATTTCAGCCATAAAATAGGGGGTTCAGAAAACTACATTATGCAATTTTGAGGTTTTAATGAATGCAATTACAAAACTCATTTTGAGCTTTTAACTGTGTTACAATGTTTTCCCTTTAGTTTATACTTCTATTAGTGTTGTCTTCAGTAGTTTTGGTGCCCTCTGCTTCTGTTTTCTTTATGGCCTTTACTGTATGAATGTAGGGATGTGTAATCGGCTCAGGAAGTAGTTTAAAAAGCCTCAACAATGCATTGTGTTGGGATTTGAACTATAATTTTAGAATTTAATACACTGCATTGGAAGTAACGTATATATCATTCCTTCTGACTCCCTTAATTCATTTTATTAAATACTACAATGGACATGTTTTATTTGTTCAGTCTACTGTAAGCCTCTGTCACGTTCACGCACAATGACAATGACCTGTCTTAAAAGTTTAAATAAAAATATTAAATAACTTGTGTTTTTCAGTTGTACTAGTTTTAGCGAATACACCTGACATATTGGATTCTAGACAGGCTACACAAAGTTTGGTAAAAGTACATGTGTAACAGCACAAACATGAGATGGGCCTTTTCTGAGGCTGCGGAAACGCGGCTAATTTGTTAAACTACTTACACCTGTGTCTCGGTGCTAATCATGACAGCTACTCCTGCTGAGAGCGACTTCACATCAACTTCGATTCAAGGTAAAAAAGAAAAACTCTCAAACATATCTTTAGCATTTGTGATTATAGTCCTTTGTAAATGTAGTGCTCATTCGCCCCGTTCATGTTCGACCTCAGTGAGTTGTTTTAATGTTATGTTTAATGCACAGAGATTTGCTTCTACGATACAATACTGTAGCGTTAGATTAGACTCTGCTACTACCAAGTCATTTACTACCAAGTCATTTACTACCAAGTCATTTACTACCAAGCCATTTACTACCAAGTCATTTACTACCAAGTCATTTACTACCAAGTCATTTACTACCAAGTAGAACACGGTCGCGCCGAAGGGTTTTTGATGAGCGCGAGTTTTTGGGACGTTTTAAAAGTTGCCACATTGTAAAGATCATATTTCTGTATGGTTGTTGCGACTTGATAAGGTGAGTAAATTGGACTACAACAGCCCAACCTATTTGGCTTAAACCTGTTATTTTGGGGTTTTAACTGTGTTGAGTCATGGACTTGTTCCAAGATTGTAATATATTTTTTTTTAAAATCTTTTTAATTTTCTTTATTTATTTTGTAGCTAAATGATGAGCACAGGGACGACACAATTAGGTTTTCTTCAAGAAAAACGGAGCCAAAAAGGAGATGCCCCTCATTCAGCTCTGCAATATCTTTTCCAGGAAGTGTCCAAGCTAGCATCACCAAATCACAACAGTTTTTTGGAAACTGACTGTATGTGGAGTGACGTTAAAGATCCTGTTTCTTCATGTCACTGTCCCAGCGTTCATGAAAGTGTTTCTCACGAACCTCTCACGCCAGTGAAAAAGATGCAGAGCCCCTTAAAGGTACTGAGTCTAATTAATCTACAATGTGAGAAGCTTCTCCACCAAAGTGAGGATGATGATGATGAGCCAGCCCACGCCACTTTGTTTTTCTCAGATGTTGACCACTCAAAACCAGTCTCTGCACCACCCTTATGCTGTGAGGGCCATTCTGTCAGAAAAACTGACTGTCAACTCAAAGGCTGTAGTTCAAAAGTTTTTGTGAGTAGGAAATGTAGCATGCATTTCCCACATAATGCAACTAGAAACACCTCTGAGGCTCCTCGCATACCAGAGTTCCAGCTCAATGTTCTGGACTTGAGCAGTGATTGGACAAGAGAGTGCCTTTCCACACAGCACACTTTCTATGACTTTTTAGCAGAGGCTCCTTCTGCTAAAGCATTGAGCTCAGATGAGCAGCCACCTTTCATTACTCATAAGTATGGTGCTCCAGAAACACCACTGCCTCTGGATCACAACGCCAACATTTGTATGAATCCAGATGATCTTAAGGCTTCATCAGATTTCACAGTCACTCAGTTTCCCTCTCAGCCTTGTAGCTCTCTTGAAGAGCAACCACCAAATATTCACGTGAATACTGCCTCAAAGAGTGAAGACTCCTCAGGAGAGAACCCAGCAGTGGATCTTGTGGAATGCAGTGACAAGGCCTCTGAGCCAACCTCTGAAGATCCTCAGTGTGCAGAACAGCGCTCCCTCTGGAGATCCAAAAGAAGGAAACAGGCTCGGCCCATTCGCAGTGCCTCTTTGGAAGACCCAGACTTCCAGGGCGTCACGTTTCGGATGGACACAGAGCTAGATGACACAAAGGAGCAGTGTCGGCTTCTCATCACCTCAAAGTACAGGTATTTACACAATACTGGGGCTTTAGATCAGCGGTGTATACACTTTTTAGTCAGACGTTCACTACATTTTACCAGACTGGTCCCGGGGTAGGCATACCTGGACTGTTGAACCGTTTTGCCTGGTATCGGGCTGTTCTGGGCCACCAGTGTTTATGCCACCACCGTAGCACAAGGGGCATTTTGTGACTTCAATCAAAAACAAATGTTAGTTTATTCAAATGGCTACACATACCTAGATTCCAGAGGTATTACAATGTGGTACAGCACAGCTTTATTGGTGGAGCTGAAGTTGGCTGAATGACACTGAAAGTGCCTCAATGGCAAGTTGTGTTAGCGGCAGAGGGCATTTGCTTTAGATCAATGGTACAGAAGTCATGTTTTCTCACAGCTCGGATCTCCCTGTGAAGAGGACAAGGCTTAGGACAAGAATGTCTCAGAGATTTCTGAAAACCAGCTCTGATGAGGACAGTGACTCGGCGACTAGTGAAATCAGTAAGTGAAATGTCTTTGCAATTATGAAAGGCCCATAGACTGAGTAGAGGAATCATTGTACATGGTAGTACACCGTGTTCGCCACTAGAGGGCAGTAATGCACAAGATGGATGATAGTGTTTTGTGTTTAGAGGACAAAGCCTGTGCATCCTGCAGCACCAAGAAAACCCCAATGTGGAGAGATGCTGAGGACGGGACTCCACTCTGCAACGCCTGTGGAATAAGGTACATGTCCTTTTAGGACCGGTCTGAAGCAGAGGTGGCGAGTAACAAAGTCTTGTATCAGTACTTTATTTGTTTACTTCTTACTTTGAAACTCATATCTATACATTCTTTGACATTTTAAAACAAGTTACTTTGCAGATACAACATAAAACAGATTTGAAGCAGTTGGCTATGCTTCTAAGTTTAAATTATTGATTTTAGACAGTTCTTTTCATACTGGCAACATGAAAAGGTTTGTTTTTTCAAGGCAATGTAAAAAATGCCTCGAGTGTATTACAAGTAAATGCATCTGATATAAGCACATTCAAAAGATTATACTCAACACCTTGTAAAGTAAACATGTTTTTGAAAGCATTCCCTTAATCCTTACCCTATATTGGCCAGGTGCATTGTGAAATGACTGATTAAAAAAAGAACACACATCATTTGACACATAAACACAATTCACAATATTTGGACAAATGCAATTGTTCTGATGTTAGCTTATTTTCTACTTTTTAGGTATAAGAAGTACAGAGTGCGCTGCACACACTGCTGGAATATCCCAAAGAAGGACGGAAACTCTTGCTGCAGTAAATGCGGCCACTTTATGAGACTGACCTCAGCTCAGAGAAAAACCACTGTTTGACCACAGCTGTGCAAATTGTCTTATTTATTGAAATATGTATCATACAGACAAGAATAATTGATATTTATTCAGCTAAATAAACATGCTAATGCCATAACAATTTAAATCAGTTTCTTGGCATGTCATATTTTGCAAAGGTTTCTATTCAAGACAGAACTATGGTCTGTGATTTTGTTGTATGTTTGCTATTCTTTTGTTATGCTTTTTCCATGTTGGATCTTGAAATATTAGTTTGAATTGTGCAATTTGAAGAGGCACTAAACATGTAATATTCTTGCTATTAAATATTTGGCATCAGTGTTCATCTTTGTTCATAATGTTTAAGTACACGGAGATGGTTTGAATAAATCATCAGCACATTCTTATTTTAGATTCATGTCAATTACATGCATTGTACAAAACAACTACACTTAATTTTTTCTTAATGTACAAATAGAAAATCAAATCATTTTTCAGTTGGTTGGTCTTTATACATGTCTTAATGACTACATTTAACAAGATCATTGAGGTGCTACAAATATAAAATGATAAATATGTAAATTCAAAATCAATGACTTATTAAAGTACAAGGAAACCTCAGCTGGTAGCTTCTACTAAAGGAAACTTATTAGCTCATGCTCATTTTTAGGCTGTAATGAACAAATATTTTGAGAATCAATTAGTTGACTGATTATTCTTTTGATTAATCATTTAGTTGTTTGGATCCTGACATTGAAATTAATGTTTTGAACATTTGACCAAAACGATGCTCAAGGAATGCCCCTGGAGAAGATGACTTGTTACATTGGGTCATAAAACTTCTTCAGCATGTGATAAGTCTAGGGAAGGTTCAGAACACAATCAATTACTAAATTGACAAATATTTCAGTTCTGTTAGTGGCAATTAATCGATAGGCCTCATTTCCCACACTATTATACGTCAATTTCTCCAGTAAAAACTTGATAACTGTAATTAACCAGAGCCCGTGAAGGCAGCTCGACTCCTCACACCTGTCTCAGTGATACATGCAGTGCTTCATAAATCTGGTCTCTCCATGGCCCACCACTTTCCCCCTTTAAAACCTAACTCTCCTCTTCCAAACCAGGAAGCGTGTGCAGGAAGCAGCTGTCCCCAGCATCCGGCCACTCGCCCCAGCCCAGGTGCATCCTGGGAATGAAGCTATGTGCGACCATCGACATGCATTTGACACTGGATTGTCATTATGTTTACAATGATCCACAACTGTTGTCCATATTGATCTGGAAACAATCTAAAACGGCCAATCTCATTTTAATATTGTATAGACGGACAACTCAACAGCTTTGTGAATGGATGTTTTTTTTATTTTTGCTATTTCATTTAACCTTTATTATTTATGTATGTATTTGAGCATTATCTACAAACATATTTTGCATCATTACATGATTACACTTTTATAAAATAACCCAAAAGGAGTAGGCCGAAGAAAGAAAGCTTATTAACCTTTATTTAACCAGGAGAATTTCCATTGAGATTCATAGACCTCTTTTCCAAGGGTGTCCTGGACAAGAGGCACTCACAATACAACACTCAAAGACATGTATATGAAACATCAATGCATTCAGTTATATAAAAACATAATACAATAATGAACAACGACAGGTCATTGATTGCAGTTCCAGGTCTTTTGCCTCATAAAGAGGTAAGCGTCCGCTTTGACCAACGTTTGCAGCATTGTCTGCCACTTTCTACAGCAATATTGTCTTAAACAATTAGGTTTCATTGATTTCTATCGCTCTGAACACAATAGTGTTTACGTGAGTGAAGGAAGGCGGGCAGTGTGTGGTGTGTGTGCACGGACATGTGTTGAACAAGTCGAAAAGCAATACAATAGTGTTGGTTGACTTTCAGTGGGCGCTTCAATGTAAAACTATATAATTGACTCATAATGGAAACCTCAACAGGATTTTTTCAGTCCCTAGTGTAGCTTTTACATGTTACAGGCAAATGACAGCTGTGCCACTGTGTGACCATGTGTGACCACAGCTGCTGACTGCACCTCTGTACTATTGTCTCTGTCGCATTCACTGATGTGTCGCTGTAATGTAGAACCATGAATGTGTTGATTGATTTGTTAACCAGAACTGAAACATCGCTTTCTATCTTTCCCAGGACCCTGAAGGTCATTTGTCCAAAGCTTTTATGTTTGTATAAGAGTCTGTCTAAGAGGGAAATGACTAAGGGAAGCATTCGTTGTGACCCTGACAGTAGAAAGAAGGAAAGAAATACACTCATTGATGATTTCAAGGAAGGAAGGACAGGTCTTCAGTTTAGGAAAGTTACCTGGGTTACGGTGGCTCCAAAAGAGACCGGGCCACCACTGGCACAGGTGTCAGGAAGAGGGACCCACACCAGCAGGAAAGAGAAACAGGATCATTACTTAACAGTTGTGAATTATTCAGAAAACTGTATTAAAATACATGCTAAATAACAAAGTCCTTGAGCCAAGCACCCAGCGAACATATAATTTATAAAGAAAAAGTATGTACAACTGAGTGAATAAGAGATTGCTGATGGTAAATGAGGCCTGTAATCCTCAAACAAAAACATTATTGATAAAACAACTCTAAATGCAAAGACACCAAATATAGAAAATTTCTGTTTACAATTTTGTACAAGCACAGGAACAATAAAAAATAAATAAAAAAACTACTCTTATTGTGTTGCAAGCAATCGTGCCTGTGCTCACATGGACAGTATACAAGTTTGAAAAAAATGTACATTTTCTTGGAAACAGTCCAGATGCTTTTGCAGTGAGTGACCAACAGCCTGGTGTGTGAAGTGTGTACGTATATGAGTCGGTGTGTGTGTGTGTGCTGGTATTGGCGCGAGGGGGAGTGGGGGGCGCAGGTTGCTTATCTGTGGCCCACAGGCAGCTTTTGAGGCTCTTATCAGCAGCCACCACATTGTACAAGCACATCCTCTTGTCCAGCAGGAGAGGAAAACTCTCCCCATAGCCCGCTTCCCTCCCTCTCCGCACTCTCTCCAGCTTCACGTTTGCCAGAGCTGAGCCAAGCGACTGGCAGTCCTCTAAAGCCTTGTGCCTTTTCTGGCCAGTAGAGTGGCACAAGGCACAGACAGGAAAGTTAAAACGGAGAGTTAGAGGAAGAGAGGTGAAGATGACATATGGACTGGAAGGTTGGTACGGCTGTTACTCTGTGGCGCAGATCAAACGGGCAACTTCACTCCCCAGAAAGACCCGGTGTTGGAGTCGTGGTGTCACCAAGTCTAAGAAACATCCCAGTGTCATCAGCGACGGGACATTGCGGCTCGTGGGTGACCTCATAGAAGAGCGTCAGAGCTGTGGAGGAGAGGGACAACCTGAGCAGCCCACAACAATACTGAAAACCTCAAACTACATGAGAGACCACCACCATGAAGTAAGTACTTATTCATTCAAAAAAACCTGCCTCATTACTCTGTTTGATGTGCCCTTTTAAGATAAGACAAACATTATACGTCCCGCAGTGGTGTGGAGGGTCTAAGGACAGTGATGATCCAGGACATTTATAATCGTCATCTTTGCATTTCCTGTGTTCTAATTGTTTGATTCTCTACAAAGTCATCTGAGGCGACTGTTGTGATATCGAGCGATACGAAAATAATTTATGTCGGTGTTGCAGCACATAGGAATATGGAGCACAAAAAACAAAATATACTGTTTGAAATGCTAAAATATGTAATGCAGAAACGTGTACAATATATTGTAATCTCAAAAAGATACAAATTACTTCAAAAATGTAAAAATGCCAGATATGGGACGTTTTAGACCAATAGGATGCACCACCGCAACATATATACATATTTTACTGGTAATATTAAGGAGATTAAAACAATTGTCAGAGGAAGATGTTTTGTAAAAATCCAAGATCAAATTATAAAATGGTTTAAAGGACTGACAAATTACTAGTTGTTCTTATGCAACAATGTTAAAATGAGGAAAGCAGAGATCGAAAGTAAAGAATGGGAACAATGGTGGAAAAAACTCTTCAAAGTAAAAAAAAAGCTTCTTGTTTATATATGAGCTTGACTTTGGCTGATGCGAAACCTGCGTGATTATGCAAATGTACTTGTTTATAGACAGAAATTAAATAAACCTGCGTTAACATTTAATCAGTTTTTTCTTTTGTCCAACAGAAACTTTGATGCAAATGATTGTAATCTTGTAATCTCTGGAAATATAAGGCTGGGATTGAGTCTAATGAACATAACAGAATATCTGTACGGAAAACAACAAATCAACAAAACATGGGATTACGTGAATATATTGATTCTATAGCGGATGAGAAGTCAAAGACCGTTTAGACACTGCATTGACAATGTGATACTATCTCCTCAGACACTAATTGGGTGAGAATTGTTCAATACTGCAACATTAGTTTGGGAACATCATGGCAGCTCTAGCGACATTCAGTGATTCTCAAAGACAAAGCCCACATTAATATGATTTCCACAATTGCTGTGTGTGCGTGAAGAAACGTGATGGAGAAACAAGGTGCCAACAGCCCACCAGCATCTCCCCCTAACCTGCCCTGCCCTTCACCCGCGTCAGGGGGGCTCAGTCCATCCCACAACGACACGACAACTCAGTCAGACCCACACACACACGTCTCGGCAGACGCACCACAGGCAGACACGACCCCAGACGCAAACATCAACATGGAGGCAAAAGAGGAGAAGAAACCAGGGCTTAGGAACAAGTCTGACTCCGCTCCTAACGGGACAAGATCCTCTCCTCCACCACTGCTCCCCGCTCCCAACAAAACCTCCCCCTCTGAGCTGCCTTCATCATCTCCTCTTCCTCCTCATATCCCAGTGATCAGCCTGGGTCACACCAAGCCTCCGCTGCCCCTGACCACGCTACACCCCATCCCCACCCTGCTGCACGCGGACCCTCGCCGAGCACAAGGGGCCGCATCCTCTGCTCTGCACATGTTCACGCCTGTGCACAGCTTCTTCACCAGGTAATCCATCCATCACTTTATTTGAATAGCTCAATTTGTACACAAGGAAACTCAAAATAGAATTGGTCATATGCAGAGACAAACAAAAAAAGTTTAACCTGGTTAGAATAGGGACTTGTCTCTCAAGATTTTTATGTCATTTTGGCCAAGTTTGGCCTTTTACTGTATTGCCATTAAAGCAAGAAAGCAAAAAAATAACATAGAAGAAAACTACTACTTAATGATCTTTTTACCTTAATTCAACAATTAAAACATTCTTATTTAGAAGTCATTCAAAATATTTTTTTGTTGTTGTTGGAAGTCATGAATATGGAAAATTAAAGGTTGCCAAAACATGATTTATCTTCTCTTTGAATGCAAAACTCAAAAGTGAGTATGACAATTCTTTATTATTCATGTTTGATTCAAGTTTTTGAGATGAAAGTCAAGTCAAGGATTAGACTTTATTATGATAATAGTTTATTATGTTTTATGTTAATTGTGCTGCGAGTTCTTCCACCAATTTCCTTTAGTAGAATCTTTGACACATTCAGTTTGAACTATTTATTTATTTAGATATATCTTGTGAAATGCTCCATGTAACAGTATCCACATTTCCATCTCTAGCACTTACTTTGGGCCTTCTGGGGGGAGCTTCGGAATCATCGCCAACAACCGGAAGAGAAGGCCATCCTCACACTATGAGGTTGAAATAAATGAATGTTAGTATCACTTTAATGCAAAATGTACCTATTAATAACAAAAAACTAGTAATTAAAACTAGTAACTCTGAGTAATTCACAAATCCATTCTGTCACTACTGTTATGAATCAATGGTGTGTTTGCAAAATGTGTATTGTGTGTTTTAGCAGGCCCTCCACAGAAGATTGCCCGGCGTGTCTTCACCAACAGCCGGGAGCGCTGGAGGCAGCAGAATGTCAACGGGGCTTTCTCCGAGCTGAGGAAACTGATCCCCACTCATCCTCCAGACAAGAAGCTCAGCAAGAACGAGATCCTGCGCCTTGCTGTCAAATACATTCACTTCCTGGTGGCGCTGCTCGATGACCAGGCTGAGGAAGGGGGCGAGGGGGGATCAGAGGGACCAGACCCAGGCACTCCTGTCACTCAGACCCCACAACCTCCGGCCTTAACCTCAGCTCACAGGAACTCCACGGACTCCATCATCGTCATGACAAACTCTCCAGCATCCTCCAGTTGTTATGGAGACACAGACAGCGAGGAGAGCTCTTTGATGAACCACAGCATCTTGGCTAAAGTCAAAGGATGAGGCTGGTGCCATCTGCAAACAATGGGCGATGACTCTTTGACCCGGTGTGTGTACGGTGAAGCCCAGGGACAATGATGGACAAAGTACAAAGCAGCTGCAAGTTTTAAACAGTGCAATAATTGAGGCATGTGATACATATCTTTAATAATAAATAGCATGAAATGAGTATTAAAGAAATCCACACCAGTAACTGTATTCAACCCATCATGTGAATATTTCAAGTTTGTGTGTTGTATGTTAAAGGGGCAGTATGTATCTTAATTATATTATTCCAATCTTTTATATGTACCCAGAGTGTACCCAATAGGACAACATGTACTAAACATATTTGATCTTTTCTTAACTACAGTTATTCTTAATTAAAAATGCAATGCACATAATGTCCATTATATCTATGTTGACAATTTTCAAGCAGATTTTCCATATTTTATTTAAGTTTTCTTTTTTTCTTTTTTATTTCAAACATGCAAGAGATATACAAAAAAATATTCACGGGAAAAGAATAAATAAGATGATGACCTGTGTATGATTTGAAAGGGTTTGGGTCCTTTTACCCAAACAAAATAAAAAAAAAATCACAGTACCACACATTTCTCTATGCAACCAGGTACAGAAATAAGTAATCTTACGTAATAGTTTTAATTGTTTGTAGCTAAACCCCAGCAGGTGGTTAGCATCAGTTATCCGTGCTTAGGACCTGTATAAATGCATAAAACATACTGTCCCTTTAACACTTTGGGAACCACAGTAGCCGAAATATGACTACATAACTACATTCCAGGACAATTCTTATACAGCGACTTTGCTTCAAAACATTCTATTTATGTGTTTTGATATAGTTGTTCTTGATCTATTATTAGGTGGTTGCTTTTATAACGTGACCCTAAAACCACCGTTTGTCAGTTTCACATCAAATTTAAAAAAAAACTTCTGGCGCCTAATAGATTAAAATGGCTTTTGACAGTGACCTGATTTTAATAACAATAACACGAGCATGTGTGATTTCATTAGCTAAGGCAAATCTGTATTTCATGCCTCAAACTATCACACATGCATTTGACCGAAATAAAAAAGGTCAAGTTTTGCTGTTCCTTATTTAACATCCTCTAATTTTGCTCCAATGAGAATCACTATTGTCAGCAACACTTGGGAATAAGAGCTAGAGTGTGCAGTTTCACTATTAGGCAACACACATATTTCCAAATGGGTGAAAACTCTACATTGTTGATGACACATTTAATAGAAATACTTTTCATTGTATTCTGAAACGTCCTAACGTCCCCTGTGGGTTGAATGGGTTTGACGATTTATATGAAGTATGAATGTGGTTGTCACGGTGGATGTAGGATGTGGTGAAACAGGAATGATGCGACGGGTTTGGGGAACGTGCCGTCTCTCACCGATGGCCAACGGGCGCTCGCCGAATATGGAGGAACGAGGATAGGATGTACCCAAAACCTCTGCACCACAAAACAGGAAGACCGGTTTCACAATGCCTCCATGACTGTCCGTTCTATCTGCTCCTCTGAAAAAACCACAAATTGCACAAGGACACAGCGGCATCAACAGAATGTTCAAAATAAAAGGTCAATTTAAAAAGCGGGAAATACGAAATGATTGTTGGGCCAGGGTGGTTCAACTTTGTCACATATTAAGACTAAACGTAAAACCAAACATACAGACACACATGGTTTGTCACATTGATTTAAACTAAACCATATTATTTAAGAATGTACTTCACTTGCCGTATTTTATGGCCATGGGGAAAGCAGACTCATGCACACATGTTTTTATAAGTTTTGATTTCAATAAAAGACTCAACGCAGGGCTGTAAACAAGTTCTTTATTTGAAGATCAAACTAATGCAGAAATGTTTACAATTTCATAATTAAATAAATGAATTTGGGTTATCCAACTTGAAACACCCACCATACCTATAACAATCGAGTTCAAAATAAATACAAATGCACATAATGACTTCCTTTCATTCGTATTTTAACATTTTTTCTCCACTTTTTACCATAGAATCAACAGTGTCGCTCACATTTCTCTCCACATTAGAGAAATTCGATTGTTCCAAGACTTTTTTATTTCCTAACTTGCGTCTGCCCACTTCAGTCAGTGCAGACCCAGCACCGGCTCCAATGGCGCCTCCGATCACCCCACCAAGGAGCACACCAAGAACTAGTCCTAGCACAGCTCCCGCAATCACCACCTTTGGCACCTGTTTAGCGGTCTGGCCTATTTTCTCCCACACTGGACTTTCTGCAACCATTTTGGCCCCTGTTTTGGCTCCTGACCCCACCTTTCCCCATACAGGACTTTCTACCACCATTTTGGCTCCAGTTTTGGCCCCTGATCCCATCTTCCCCCATACAGGACTTTGAGCCAGGTTCTTTGCTCCGGTCCCAAGGCCAGATCCAAGACGCACAGAGTTTCTTGCTACTAAATTGGCCCCAGATCCTACTTTTCCCCATACTGGACTGGCTGCTGCTGCCTTAGCCCCTGATCCCACCCAAGCAGATCCATCCAACACAACTTTGGGAATTTTACCTCCGACAGCTTTGGAAAGCTCTCCTTTTTTTGCTCCTACCTTTTCCCAAACAGAGCTATCCACAACTATCTTCTGAACGTTGAGCGCTCCACTCCCCACTTTCCCCCACATTGGACTACCTTTAACAGACTCTGCTCCTTTACTGACCCAAGAGGAGCTAGTGGAGAAAAGCTCAGGCAACGACTTCATACCCAGCTCCATCTTGTCCCTGACATACTGAAGCATCGAAGGCGAAAAGTTGGAGAGTAAAACTGGAGGAAGGCTCTCAATGTTCATGGTGCTCACACTCATTTCTGCTTCATCCCTGGTTCTCTCCATCTCTTCATCCATTTCCTCCTTCAGTGGCTGCATATAAGAGAAAGACTGACGCTTTTCAGAATTAAGCAGCCTCAAGTCTCCTGGTTTGTACGATTCCTGTTGTAGCCCTCTCTGCTCTCTGGCTATCTCAAACTGCCTCTGCCTCACCTTGTCTTCGGCCTCCTGAAAGGCAGCTGAGGAGTAGCACTGGCCTCCTGCCTCCTTGACAGTCTGATCTATCATCTCCAGCAGCTCTGCCACGTTATTTCCACCTTTACCCATTTCCATAATATGAAACCTGTCTCTACACTTCTCCACCACGTTTAAAAGATCAGGCCTTTCACTGGAAATATAGGCCTCAACGCTCTTGTTCTTAGCTTTCCCGCTCTCCTGAAGTCGGTCTGAGAAGGTAAAGACTGCTATAGTGTGTTTCTGAACGGCGTCGGTGCCAAAAACACTGCCCAGAGCTTGGAGGGCCTGCAGTTCGGTCTTGGCCGACTGGTCCACAGGGATGCACATGAGGAAGGCGTGTGGTCCAGGGCTCGATAGAGTGACGCAAGAAGAGATCTGAGCTCGCACCTCGTCAGGAGTCTTCTCAGAGTTGAACCAGTCTGGGGTGTCCACCACTGCCACCTACAGGTAAGACCATATACTTTATTTCAAGATTGTAGTTACAGAAAACTAATATGCAGTTTAAAATGATTATCATAAAAAAATACAACATGCAGTTTCTAGTCTAGTAGAATGTCAAACGAGATACATTAAACCTACCTTCTGACAGACAAAAAGCAGAAGCAAAGTATTTCAAAGTAAAACATTTCAATATGTTTTTGCATGTATTTGAATGAAGGACAACAAACATTGTCCGACCAACGCGCTCTCCAGCACAAAGAAAAGTTCACCTTCAAATGACAAGCCCTGGGTTTAAGACTTTTAGGCATTTTCTTTTTTTTTTTTTTTTTTTTTTTTTTTACAAATTTTAGTTTTCGGTATAATTTTGTAACCTTTTGATTTTTATATTTTCATTTCGTTAAAATGAATTTGGGTAAACCTCATGTAATAGTATATGGATTGAAAATAATTATTAAATAATAATGTTTTGAAGAATTATTATTATTATTATTATTATTAGTCCTACACCATTTTTCTCTATTGTTTGGTTGCCAGCTGACAACGTAATGCTGTTTGGTAATTAGTTATCTAGGAAAACCGCACTGTTATTATCATCAATTGTAACCCACACACCCACAGCCTCAATAACTAGTGAGGAACCAGATACAAGGGTTAAATTGTTTTGTAGACATTGCAAAGTAAAGAAAAACACTTTACTGTAAGTTTACTACTGAAGTTTGAAATCACAAACCTTTCGCCCAGAGACTTCCGCCCTCTTCTTTTCACAGTCCTGTGTCACAGCAGTGAAGCTGGCCTGGTCTGACCTGAAGGCTCCATGGCCCAGGATACAATTCCCCACAGCACTCTTCCCAGCTCCGGACCGTCCCACCAGCACCAAGCGCAGCTCTGGAGTCTGTAGGCCAGAGGAGGAGGCAGAGCGAGCAGTGGCTGGAGTGAATGCAAAAGCAGACGCAGAAGCAGAGGACGAAGCAGGGGACGAGGAGAACACAGGTGAGAGTGTGGAGGTGGTGGGGGACACCTCAGGGGATGTCTTTTCAAAGCTGTTTATTCTATGGTGCACTGAAAATAGTATAGTAGAGAATTAGATCATATGAAGGCATAGTATATTGTTTGACTAAAGAAGGGGTGTCAAACTCGTTCTAAAAAAAGAGCTGTGTAGGTTTCCATTCTAACCACGCGGTGCAGGCATTTTATCAAGTGATTCCAGTATCATAGCCTAATTATTTTTTTCACAAATACATTTTCTAAAAAAATGTGGAAAAGTCAAACTTTCAGTCTTTATCTCATTGGAAAACCTTTCATCTTTTGCATGTATAAAAAAGCCCAGTGAGTCACTATTTGATGCCTTGTTCCTCTCTTTTTCACATTTTTAGAGGCCAATAATACATGCGTGTGAAAAAACGGTGATAGAACAAACATGCTTTGGGAGCGAGGAGCTAGATGGACACATTTGATTACATATAGGAATGGGTGGAGTTTTGCATGTTCCTGCTTGGTCAGTTGGGATTCTAAACTTTCAGCCAAATGGGACCTGGAGAGAGTTTGACACCCCTGGTATAAAAGTGTAGGGATTAAGACAAGCTGAAACATACACGTGCTGGTCACTTTCGGTGTAGATCGAGTCTCAGACATTTGAGAGAGAACAGCACCATCTACAGGAAAAAGATCACACACGTTTTAGAAGAATTATTATTTTTTAGGTGGTTATTAAACAAAAATAAAAGATTACAGTTACCTGAATTAAGTCTATAACTGGGAGTCATTTGCAGTGACTGGTGCTCAGTGTTGTGCTCTTTTGCCGGACTTGAATGAACCCTGTTGGATTCTTGATGGCTTTCCACTTGTGCCTCAAAAGCATCTCGCTCACGACCAATTCTCTCCATCTTTGGGCTGGTCGTCTGTCTGATTTCTGTGCCGTTGTCTAACACTGGGCTAATGCTTAGTCTTTGAGCTTCTCTTTGAGCTCTGTAACTTTCCATCAATTCACATTTCCTTTCCTGGATTCTTTTCTCGATATCCCGCTCATCAGCTGTTTTTAGGCTGTGTATGCCGTTTCTCTGTACAATGTCATCCACCTACACAAACATGAAAATACTTTGGTGTCAGGTAGCATTCAAATAATCACTGGTATTAATGTGTGGTGTTAAATGGTAAAGAATCGTAATCAAAGTTGGTGCAACAATAGCCTCTCACTATTTGATGTCATAAAATAAACTTCGTCATTGTTGGGGATGAGATATGCATCAGTAGAAGAGTGAAGAGTCTCAATTTGATCAGAAATGGGATAAGCATCGGAGAAATGTTTTTCAAGTCAAAAAAATGCACAGTATGTATCTTTTTACCTTATTTAAAAGTTGCTGGACTTGCCTCCTGTCTTGCCTTTTGCGGTTATTGATCACATGACATCTCCCATTACATTGTTCAATAATCTGTAACAGAGCTGGGGGTTCCTTCTTAAAGTATTCCTAGATTGAGAACAAAAATATTGAACATCTGTGGTTGTGACGCATTTCAAAGTCGTTATTATATTACCTCCAATGTCTTTCCCATTAAATAGTCGCCACATGTGAACAGGATCAGAGTGTGATTCAAAACGTCTTTCCCAAACAACGCCTCGAGCTCTCCAGGAACCAGAGTCTCCATCTGACAGAACAGAAGATTATAAGTGTCGACCCATGAGTGATCAAAGTCAAAATGACAAACCTCAGTAAACTGGAACACAGGAATGAGCAGGAGCAGAGTATGTGGTCCAGGTGCCAGCAGCATCAGAGCCTTCTCAGTCTCTTTGCGAACGCTTTCGTCCATTTGTCCGCGGCTCCAGTACCATCTCGGGGCCTCCACCACAGTGACCCTCCTGCCCTCCACAAAGCCCTCCCGTTGCACCAGGCACTTGGATGAACTGAGGGTCAAAGGAGCCTGCTGGTCCAGAATGGTGTCTGCTGAGGATGTCTTTCCACAGCCGATGTTCCCCAGAAGAATAAGCCTGAGCTCTGAAGACGAGTCTCCATTGCTTCCAATTAAGCGACCACTCATGACTGAAGAATCAAAAAAACAATCATATATATGTGGTATCGGTGCATTTCCTGAGCGTAAAATCTGACGACATAATGAGATTTGATACAAGATAACACAACACAGCACGCCTCCCCAGTCCTGTTTGACAACTTTGTTTGGAATGAACTGGAGCTATATTAATACATACGCTTCATCAAGAGATTAGTACATGAATTCTTGTCCAAACAGAAAATCCATAATGCAATGACTGTACAGTACAAGAGTCACCCACTAAATAAAATTGATCTCCACAAAAGTTATGGAAAAGCTTTATGAAGTCTACCGTTTTATGACCTATGATGACCCTTTCATAATGAATAAATACAACATAGAAATAAGGAAACATACTTACTTATCAGTGTTTAGTCCGGTAAAAAACTTTTCTTCACAACAACCATTAGTGCACAGGATCTTCCAGGTAACAACTATTTCTGACACAAGTGAAAGGAGAATGCGAGTCTGGCCACTCGTGTGAGAATATGGGCACAGCCTTATGGGCAGAGTTTTTACATGTCTAACAGGTTTATGTGGTGAGCAGACTGCAGAGCATTCCCAAATAGGGCGGTGTAGGTGTATCCTAAGGCAGTGGTGAATCATTTAACCTGACAACCACTCCTTTTCATGTGTCAAAACATAGAAGCATACGCACAGCTGACAGGTGTGTGTCATATATAAAGTAGTTTTATATAACGTAGTGACTTTACATTAAATCATTTGCATAGAGTTATATGTGCAAGACTAACTAACTTGGAAGTTTATTGGATATTGACATATGATTAGGTAAAATCCCTTTCCGTCTCAAGGGGTATATATAAAGTAGTTTTATATAACGTAGTGACTTTACATTAAATCATTTGCATAGAGTTATATGTGCAAGACTAACTAACTTGGAAGTTTATTGGATATTGACATATGATTAGGTAAAATCCCTTTCCGTCTCAAGGGGTTAATAAATTAGTTCCTGTTCCTCATATTTAGTGCATGCTTTTGGTCATGGGTAAACAAGGGTTCGCCAGTCTAGTTGCTCATGGTTGCCAGTATTGCTTTTATAAGAGCAGGATCTAAGCAGTTACTTAGGGCCCAAAAGCCAATAGATAACGCCCAACAGTGGCTACAATTTAATTCATTAGAAAAGAATGACGAATGTTGCTTTCCACTTTAAGAAGCTTTGATTAACCATGTATTTGTTAGCTGCTAAAAAGGGAAAAAAAAGAGAAAGAAACACCTTGGAAAATCACCTTAGCATTTTCAATTTATGCTAGATTCATATAACATGATGGCTATGATATAGATGTATCAAAAATAATTAGCCAGTAATAAAAAGTCTAAAATAAATAGGTCAGTGAAGTGTCAAGGGCCCGGAAATAGATTTAGCTTGGACCTTCTAAAGCCTTGTGTGTTACAAAAAGGTTTATATAATAGCATTTTAACAAAATACCATTAACAGCACAGCATGTGGACAAGACAGAACGTTACTACAGCCAGTAGAGGGCGCACATGCTCCATCAGATTAGCCTTTTGCGTGCGATAAATGTGCGTGTAGTGTCCACTACGCACAGTGGAAAAACCCACTGGAGTGGACATGTCAGACTTATCAGTTCATGATCTGACAAACCTGCACCAGCGGCAGCTTCAGATCACAGATATGGGTCAGGAGGGTCCCTCACATCACCTTCACATGCAGCTGCAAGTGGGGGAGCTGGGAAAGCTCCCTCCAAACAAAAGGGGGGGGGGCGGGGCATCTATAGTCCTTCAGAGGAGGCATTAGATTTTGTTCCAGTAGAACAAATCTACTACTGACTACTAAGCCCCACATGGCCCCCTGCTGGAGGCTACTATAACTACAGGGCCACAGGCAGGAAGGAGACGAAAAGTATAGGGACAAGGCAAATTGAACTGTGTGAGATTAAACTCACCATAACTACAAAATATATCATTACTTTGATATCTATTCTACTTTGAAAACGATGGTAAATTAATAAAATGTCTTATTCTGTGAAATATTGTATTGACACTTTTTTTTCCATAATTACATTTGAAAATCTATTTTCATTCAAAATGAGAAATGTAAGGTATTTAGTAAGATCAATAAAGTAAGCATATAAACTTCAGTTTTTTATTTTAATTGTGGCAGTCTGAACAAAAATATCATCCTCTTTACTCACAGCCCTGGCATCAAGTAGGACACATTTTCCAGAGTGGGAGCCTTTAAAACATGATGATATGAGGGTTTGACAGAGTGCACATGTTTGAGAAGTGTCTTACCACTGAGTGCTCTACACAGCTCTGCAGTTCTGGGATCTGTGAGCTGAGGGACATGAGAGGAGCCAAGCTGCACAGCAAAGAGTCCAGCAGCAGAGATACACTGGTCGATACGCACACCAGCTTCTGCACACACAAGTTATCAACAAACTAACAACAAACACAGATAAGGGGAGACTTTCCGGTATTGGGCCCTCTTATGGACCAGTCTGCTGAGCTCAGGGCCGCAACTTCACAGTCGATGGATCGGACACAGACAAAACAACTTCACAAATATGCATATCCATAAGTTCATCTGAAGTTACAGTATATTTCCACCAAGAATCCAGCGCGTGCCCCTACAAACATGTCTGAGTGGTTAACAGCGACCACAAGACCTCAGAATATTTATTGACACCAATCTTTTCCAATGGAGTGAAAAGAGGCTGCAGCAGTGTCTTGTTGAATGCCAGTTTATTTATGACGTAATATTTACTTTCGATGTGAAAAATCTTAACAGTTATTGTTAAAACAATATTTAAATGTTATGTGAGACAAAAAGGTGGAGCTCTGTATTAGAGAGAGAGCAGAACTAAAACCAATAAATGAAAGATATGAAGCTGTAAGGTCAATGTTTGGAAGCAGGTCGCAGTATAGAAAGTGTTCTGGATTCAAGAAATGTTTGGAAAAAGGATCAGAAATTATAACAGAAGGCCTTTGTGACTATTATTTTAGTGCATTTTATTGTGCAGCCATTCATCCATCCTCTTCCCCTTAATCCACTTCTGGGTCAGGGGGGTGGCAGTCAGAGCTGCACCAATTCAAAGAGCACCAGCCCCTCACTGATCCTCCTGCAGGAGGTGAGACAGGAGGATGGCTGCTCTAGTCTGAGCTGCCTTGATCTTTCAGCTGGGGCTTCAGGCAAGTGAGGTTGAATGTCTTGCCCAAAGACACAACGTCAGTAGACATCAGAGGGAGTCGGTGGGCTCCAACCCACGACCTTCAGGCTCAAAGGCCAATGCTCTACAAACTGACCCACTGTTGCCCTCCAGTGGCTCAGTTAGTCAGTTAGTTGCATTCTATTCTAACTTCTATAATTTTCTAGGCGGATCCCCAGACGTCCTTATAATTTCACAGCCCTCTGGTTATTTATTTAAACTATTTTTTTCGTACAAAGCATCAAACAATTGACAGTTCAAGCATGCAGGCTCAACAGGAGAAAAGGCGTCAAAATCCGTGCGCGCTCCCACGTGCAGACCACTGAAGTTTTCTGAAGTTACAGACTTTACTGCATCTACGTCCACAGAGTTGGATGCAGCACTGTCTGTGTGCCGTTTGTAAAAGATTAAGCTCATCTATCTGACAGCTGGAAAAGTGAAAAACAATCATTGCAAATAATTGTGGCCATTAAATGCAGTTTATACGTTAAAAAAGGTATATAGGAGGATTTTCCCACATTTTAGGAAAGAACCGCCCTCTCCATTTTGTGAACAAAACGCTCTGTGGTCTTATTTGACGAGCACATATCACAATAATGATTAACAGACCAATAGTATTGATGATCCACCCGGAAGTAGAAAATCCAATATACTTTTAAGTTAATAGAATAAACAATATAATAGAAACATCTGAAAATGCACGAGACTGTCCACTTTCAGTTGTGTTGCATAAAGAAACACTTACATCCGTTTCTTGAAGATAATGTCCAATAAGTAAGAGTGCTTCTCCGAGCAGGTGGAGGTGCGCTGCAGACCTCAGCGTAACCTGCGCAGGGGCCACGGCTCTGAGTCTGCACACGCACTGCTCACACGGAGGCCGGACTTCTGCAGCTGAACCAGGACTGTCCATCCAAGACACGAGGGGACCGAGGGGGGATCCAGTCTGCATCCTCATGGACACATCAGTCTGATGGACACAGCACGTACTCTTTCATAAACACATCATCCCCAAACGCTCTGGTCAAGTGAACCATGAACCATGATGGCAGAGGCTCACCTCGTCAGACTCGTCCACTGACTCCATACTGTCTGGTTTGTTCATTCTTTTACAGTGCTTTGTGAATAATTCTTCGTCCATTTTACACCACAAGAAATACACTAAAAGCGTGTTGTGGGTTACAAAGTGAGCAGTTTTTCAGGGTGGTTAATGATTGACGCGGGGCACCTGCTGTTGGACCTGCTGTTGCGCAGACCTCAGCTGCTCCAGGTCTTGCATTTTATAGTTTAGTCTCGGAGTACGCCCTATCCTCTCACAGTTTAGCTCAACTAAAGGCTGCTATGATGTATGCTCATATTATGTGTTGTGTAACACTAGTCCAAGTATGTCATCTGCGAGAATGCAGCCATTGAAAAACATAAATCAAATAATTAAATAATTCCATGCATTTACCATTCCATGGAGTTATCCATATCAGATATATCTCTGGTGGGTGAAATATGGGTCCTAAACCCTCACCATTTGCAAAAACAATTCAATTAGTTTTTGTTCTGGGCTCCATTGGCTGAAGGTTTTGTAATTAGCTTGTCTCCCTGGGTCCATTGTTTAAACCAGACAATGTGCCCTTGAATCCCTATGTTTTTTGTGTGCTTTATAACTAGAAATTCAAAACAACAGATATAAACCTTCTCTAACCATGTCCCATGATATGTTGTCTTTGATTAGTCATAGTTCAAAAGGAGACATTCTAAGAATGAGAGAGCAGAGTCCTGTGTTGCTTAATCCTCTGCTGAATCAGGTTTAGGAACTGGCTGTTCCTCCCTCTAGTTTTCCAAACTAAAATTCCTTACTCATGGTAACTCTGAGGCCCGTCCCACTTGATCACAAGCTGCTGCCTCATGTTTAGGTCCAGGATGCTGAATCACGTTAAGCGGAGGCCTGAAGCTGTGATTTCCTGTTTTTTCTTTAGTCGGGGGAGGAGACTGGAGAGGACCATAAAAAGGAAAGGCTAGAGCGTGGACACAAAGCACTTTTTGTGCGAGACACTGAGAGACAGGGGAACTGTGCACACTTGTGAGGGAACAGCAAAACTACTTGGAACTGGTGAGAATGTCTTTTTTGTTGAACTATTTGTTGCGTTTATATGCTTTATTTTACATCATAACATGTTTGTATCATAAATGTTATAGGAAACAATGGAGACGGATAAGAAGTTACTCTCATCTCCTGAACTATTACCAGAGAGGTCAGCTTCAATTGTTTAAAATAAAATCCATGTTCACATCATCATCATGCAATTTGACCATTTGATCATACGGTTGTTTCTCCTCCATCAGGGATTTATCGGAGCTAATCAAAACAGCAACCAAGGACAGTCACACACGAGCAGAAAACACTGAGCTGATGCTGAGCTTCCAAAGAGGACGGGTCTCCTTACCACAGTATAAGGTATTTATTCATTCTGGATTTGAACATCTCTCATCAGCAGTGATTGCTGTTGAACAAGACTTTATAGTACTTTAATTATAAGGTGCATCTGTGGTTGTGTAGAAGAGAGATCATCTAATTATAGCAAAATTACCAACAATATTTTTTACCGTGCTAAACCTGCTTTGTTTTTGTAGCTTCTTCTGTGCTCGCTGCATGAAATCTACACAGCATTAGAGCAAGAAATGGATAAAAACAGTGATCACCCCAGTGTCGCACCAATCTACTTCCCCTCTGAACTGGCCCGACTTGAGGCTATCGAGAAGGACCTGGCCTACTTCTATGGACCCGAGTGGAGACAAAAGATTGAGATTCCAGAAGCTACAAAAAGATATAGCCACAGACTAAGACAGGTAAATCTACTTTCTGTATTTTGTTGTCGTTATTGTGAATATTTTGGTTGGTTAAATTTACACTTATACAGGTTTGAAAAGGGGTTGGATGAAGCAGATGGTTATTTGTTCCCAACCCCCTTACACAATTCAACAGAGTACAATGCATTTAATCAACATACTATATCAATACAAATTTGATATTTTGCAGTACATAATGTACCAAACCCTATCATGGGGTATTTTCTTATGAACAATTAAAAAAAACTTGTTTTCACTCGTTGGTAGTGGATGTGAAGCCATTTAGTGTCAAATAAACATGTTTTTTATGATCATTTATGATGTCGACAAACTTGTCTTTTGCCTCTGATAAGTTTTACATCCCCTATAGTTCACTCTAACCTCTAGCGTTTATTTTTACTTCCCCTATGACAGCTTGGAGCCTTTGGTGGTAGTCGTGGTTAAAGCTCTAGCATCCTCTCTGATGGTAAAGCTGCTAATTTTTCTTGGGAAATAAAGTATCCAGTTCCAGTGAAATTGGAGATCGCCCCAGAGCGATTTCCTTTTTATTTTATTTTGCTCAATTTTTTCATGGTAATGCATCAAAATACCACAACAATACAGCAAGTCCAACAGTAATACATTCCATGGAAAAAGAAAAGCAGCATAATTTGAAAAAAAGAGCACATTTATTGCTGAATCACGAGCTTGAGAAAAAGTTTTATCATTCATAATCTCCAAAATATGACCATAACAATGAACCCACTGTCTGAGTGTGTACACTTTGAAACACCACTGTATTTGTTTAAGAAAACTTCTTATTTTGTTAACAGATCGGCGCAGACAACCCAGAGTTATTAGTTGCCCATGCATACACCCGTTACCTTGGCGACCTGTCGGGGGGTCAGGTGCTCGGTCGAATTGCACAGAAATCCATGGGGCTTAAAGGATCTGAAGGCCTCTCTTTCTTTGCCTTTCCCGGAGTGTCTAGCCCCAACCTGTTCAAACAGCTGTACCGGAGTCGCATGAACAGCATCGAGCTCACAGAGGAAGAGAGAGGCCGTGTGTTGGAAGAAGCCATACTAGCTTTTGAGTTAAACATCCAGGTAAACGTTCAATGATTTATAAATATAATGTAGGTGTAATGTACATGCTTACATATTTGTATTGTGTTGTGCAGGTGTTTGATGGCTTACAGGCCATGTTAAGTCACCCCCAAGACATGGAGCTAAAGTCCATCAAAAAAATAGATGCACGCCAATCCTCCAGTATTGTCCCACTTTTGCGAATGTTTGTGGGATTCTTTGTAGCCTTCGTCACTGTCACGTTGGGAGTCTATGTCTTTTAGATGTTTGCTCTCCATCTGTCATATGCAGTAATTTTGATACGCAAGCAGGAAGCGTACACATTTTTTCCATTTCATTTCATTTTCATCCCTTTATCTATCCATGGCAATCTGAGCTGCCACCCAACTCACAATACACCAGTCCCTCGCTGATCCTCTGGTGGGTCCACAGGAAGATGACTGCTCATTCAATGAAGATACGGCCTTGGTGTTTCACTGGGGGCTTCAGGCAGAGTGGGGTTAAGTGTCTTGCCCAAGGACACAACAACAGCAGACATCAGTGGGAGCAGATGACATTAGGTCCAAAGACCAATGCTCTACCAATGCTCACCCCCATGTTTTTACCGTACTGTAATGTTTGGTTTTTGTAAGAATGGTTTATGAATAACATGCAATATGTTGAATAACGTGCAATATGTTGTAAATATTTTATTAAAATTATTTTCTTTAAATTTGTTTTCTCTTCATGTCGTTATGTCACAAGAATTGGCTGATAAGATCTAAAAGGCACAGCACCACAAGAGTCCCTCCTCTAGCGCTGCAAAATATATTTAAAACAAATATCATGACCTGTAAATCTAGTGAGCAGAGTAAAGTGGCCAGCCAGAATCTAACGACACAAAAACAAAAGGTGCATATATGGGAACTACAATGAACCCCAATAGAATTGCAAAAAGGATCACCCTACTAATGTCTGATAAGTTAATTCATTGTTGAAATACAGTTGACAAGTGTGCTCACCAGAGGAAAATTATTGCTGTAACATCTGGTTAATCACAATTTTAAACTTATCTAAGGCAGTGTGTGAAACCAGAATACAGAGGAAAACGTCACAAACATAATTACAGTGTATTATTCATACGTATAATATGGAACGCTGCCCAATCATAAAAGGCAAAAAGGTTCAAATGAAAACCACAATTTCAGCTGTAGTTTATACATTCTTCACCTAGTAAAACAGCTAAGTCAAGGTGCTTAGTAGTGATCAGGAGATAGGCACTAGTTAGCTTCATAAGAGGACAAGAGAGCAGCATCCACTGGCTCCATGCAGGACGGGCAGATGAAGGAGCGCATCAGCCAAGGGTCAATGCAGTCCACATGATAGATGTGAAGGCAGGGCAAGAATCTGACAGGGTCGCCATAATCAAAATCCATCATACAGATCACACACCTAAGGAAGACAAGAAAAGTTAGCTTTGATACAAACATTTAACATCACTTTTATTCACAATAAATATTTGCCATTACTCTTTAACTTTCTTGTCAGACGGGTCAGAACCAGGGTCAAAGACGCCTTTGGGCAGGTGGTGGATGAGGCCGATGCGCTGAGCAATGCGGATCTGCTCTTCTTCCGTCAGCTGGCTCGCCAGACGACTCTCACCCGGGTTAGGGTGAAACACTGGCTGTGGATGCTCCTATGACATTAAGCAGTTTCATTTAGAGACACAAACAATCTCAGAGTCCTATACGTTATCGCAACATGACAGTATGAAGTTTGTGCCTCTACTGCTATAATAGGTTACACATTCAATGAAATCACATGTTGGCATTTTTTTCCCACGAAGAAAGTAGAGCACACACTCCTCAGATTACTTGGATGTACTTCAGCTGCTACAGTGGTCCTCAAACTGGTCCTCTAAGTCCACTTATTTAGTCAAGTGGGTCTAGTCTTAACCTGAGGACTTGATGAAATGAGTGTAGTCAGGTGCGATCCTGTTTGGATGGAATGAAAACCTGCAGAACACTGGCTCTTTGGGGACCGGCTTGAAGACCACTGCATGGGTGTCGCTGGAGCAAACCAGCTCCAATTCAACCAAAGGAAATAGTAACCTAAATCAGAAAAGTTATTAGCCCTCTATAATACGTACAATTGGAGAGGGCTATTGTTATTCGTTGGATTCACATCAGCATCATTGTGTGTAATCCTGGTCCGATCAGGCAGTGAATTCATAGGCAGGTACACTGCAAGACTGCAAGAGTGGCGAGGGCTTTCATCGCCGCTTGCGGCGTTAATTACAAAAACATCTTTTTCTGATTGGATAATATTATGAAACACTAAACATCCATGTGCATTGTTTTTATAAGAAGTATAAGCCTGTTATCTTGTGTTTTGGGACCACAGATAAAACGTGTGCATGTCATCTCTGTCCGTGGGCTCCGTGACTGACACACACACCTGGTATGGCGGCGGAGGCTCCCCGGGCAGACTGCCTCCCTCAGACTCGTTCAGCAGAGATACATCGTCTGCCCCTTGAAAGAAAAGACAGTTCCCCATTGAAGTGACGCCACCATAGAGTCCAAACGCTGAACCCAGGCTGGAAACACGCTCAAAAGTACAGCCAAGCTTGTTGTTTTGCTAATATGTTAGCCCATTCCGCGGTCGTTACTTAGGACGATAAGACTGAATTAAAGACTATATCGAGCAGACAGAAGACCTGTAGTCCTACACAATGGCACAAGTTTGCGGTGATAAAAGCTGCTGCTCGCTCACTTTACCCTGCTCTGTTTACTACTTGTAGCCCGGATGTGTCGTCATCTCCAGCGCTGCTCAGCAGTTCCCCCAAAAGGAAAAGTCACTTGTGCTTAAAACAAAAAGTTATTTTTTCTCTCTGTGGTTGGCTATTTGATCTAATAGAACAGATATTATACACATTATATAATCTTTCCATGGTGTAGACCAGCTGTTCTCAAAGTCTAGAACGCACTCATTTTACTGTTCTATCAGAAAAGTAGGGATCCCGTTCTATTTTTATGGATTAGGTTTTTCCCTGTCAGTTTAAACTAAAACATATATGCATATATAATGCTTGTGGTTTTAATCAGTATTCGGTTGTAAATCTAGTATGTTTCAGTGGCTCTGCATGGAGCCCCCAGAGGCAATGCAAAAGGCTCATCGCCTTTCTGAGTCAATAATCAGTTGTGAACTCCATTCCATTCAAACAGTTTAAGACCATATATATATATATATATATATATATATATATATATATATATATATATATATATATATATATATATATATATATAATATATATTATATATTACCCTACAGCTTATCAAAATCTTCCTACTATTGTAAATCTTCCAAGATGTGCTGCAGGTGACCCATTTGCCTTCCCAGCTGTGTTTATACAAAAGTCAAATCAAAACACTGGACACATTGTGGTACAGTCAAGAACATCCTTTTATTCAACCAGGTGCTGCTCTTTTCAAACTGTGTTTTTCTTCTTATGGAAAAGAAACTGTAATTAACACATGCATTTTACCTAGAGCTCTGGGGGTGTTCTCACACAAGAAGTGCACTGAGGACATTGACAGGAGGTGCAGACGTGGGAGTCAGGGGCCTCGAGACCTGCTTTTCACTATTTGCCAAATACTAGCAAAATAAAACAAAAATAAACAACAAAAAGACAGAATGCAACCCAGCATGAGGCAAAATGGAAAGGAATAGTTAGAGTCTTTGTTTTCTCACATAAGAGATCAGGCTCAGCTTTATCTTTAGTAAATGGCTAATACTGCAAACCAACCTTTTGGAATAATACTTTTGTTGACATCACTCATTTATTTGTAGGATATGACTCTTTTTGACCTCATGTTGTATGCTTCCGGTAATAAGGTGCTTAGGCTATAGCTTAGATTTTCCTCAAAGGCAGCCTTACTGACAACATACCCTGATACTATGCAAAGTAATCTCAATTAAAACAGAATAAATGGGGGAATAAAAACAAGAAAACAATAAATACAATACATTTATGAACGCATTGTCTATATAAACTAGTCCAAGCAGCCTCCCAGTTTATTCAGCACACACACCACAGACCCCCTGAATCCCTGCCTATAGCTCTCCCCACCATGAGGCACCCCCAAAAGCCCATCAGCATAATTTGTTCACTTACATTAGCTGTTGAATGGAGAAGCTGAAGAGATGGTAAGGTAATACAATATGAAGCATAGACGAGAATATGTGAGCTAACTGCATTCTGCTCAGACAAAGGTTTGTCTGCAATATTTTAATACCCTCTTCAACAGCAGAGAGGGTGGATAGATGGGCAGTGATGAATAGTGTGTTCATGTGCGAGAAAGATGCCGAGCAACAGACACAGTTACAGACTACTCCAGTGTCTACAGAAAACAGACAATGGAGACAGGGGCAAGAACGGGAGCTGAACAAGAACTTTTTTTTTTAACTTAAAAAATGTTTCCCATCATTTATCAATAAAAAGTAAAGAACTAATTCACACCATTTCCTTTTGTACTATATATATATATAAATATACCGTGTATATATATACAGCTTTGAAAAGGAAGGGAGGCTAATGGGGTAAAATGGAAAGTGTTTTTACAAGGCTTATGGGAAATCGCCCTCCGTTATTCTAATGGTGCAGATTTTTCAATTCAAGCTCCTACCTCGAGCCATTTTAGAGGGGTGATCTGGATTACAAAATGGAGTCTGTGAACAAAAGGCACTTTTAAGGGACAACCTTTTACTGCTGGGAATCTACTCTACAGCACAAACACTAAGAGTCATTTACAGAGAGGGAGGGGACTAGGGGAGAGGCTCACTTGCAGGCTGTTTCATCGAATGGTCAGATTTTTAGCTTTTTCAAATCACAACATGCATCTCTCTTCACATTCTGTTATGTCCCGAAAACTATACACCACCTTTATCAGCGAAGTGCCAGAAACATGTCGGAAGTCTTGAACTGCCGGTCAATTTCAGGCAGTGAAATGGTGGATATAAAAGGACTAAGCTCAATTATTTTGAGCCTCTCCCCCACTCATACAAAAGAAGAGTACACATAGAGAGGAGCAATGCTGTTTCCTAAATTGTCTGTTTTGTTCATTACCTTTCATTTACAATAGTTCTCAAAGTACTTAATTGTGTTGAAGCACCAGGTTTATCTGATAAAATACAATTCTCTGTAGAAGTTGTGTAGATTTGTGTCCTTCAGCCCTCCCACATTTTTATAAACAAATGATTACACATAAAACATTTAAAAAGACAAAGAAATAAAAACAAATACCCAAAGTTACAAAGATTTTTTTCATGGCCCTCTAGTTTAGAGTCCTGGAGCTTAGAGACTTGAAACAAATACATTTTTTTTCTCTTTTCATTAAGCTTTCTTAAAAACCTCTAAGAGACAAACACAATGATCTACCCAATGCATTGCACGTGGCTCAATCAACACATGTTCAATAATAATACTTTCCATCAAAAAGACATTTTTCTTCAAACCTACATGGGAATTCAGACAAATTTGTCGAAGGATTAGGATGCTGCACTACAGAAGGAAATGGCAGTGATTTTTGATCATGTTGGTAACAGTTTTGTCCTTTTGTTGTTGGGAAAAGTGGATGTCAGAAATGAACTGAATTGCTGACCTAACATTATCAATCGCCAATACGCCTGTGACATTTTAAAACGCATGTTACTTTTGAGTTCATAAAATACACCAACAGCAGAGAGTCCAGTTATTGGATGAGGATGACATTTGTTTTGTTGATAGTAAACAAATAATATGCATTTAAAAGTGAACATTTCATTTACATGTAACAAACGCAATTCCTGGTAAAATGAAATCCCATGAGCAAAGGCAAGTTTTGAGAACCAAGTAAAAAAGGCTTTCCTTTGTTTGTTTCGCCGATATTTGTGCATTTCTGTGTTCTGAGCGTACACATTTATTATCTGCATTTGACAAGATCATGCAGAAAAATAATGAATTAGATATGAATTGGAAATAATACTATAAAAAAGCCGTTTTGAGCTTTATGTCATGTTTATAAGAGTGTGGATCTTAGAAGGACAATCCCAGTGATCCGCACAGCCACAGCCAAACTCCAACCTCCTCCTTTCTCACACCTTTGACCTAAATGTGCAATAATTTCATCCCTTAATCAAAATAATAGTGCATAGTGAGGGGACGAAAAGGCATGTGTAGAGTTAGTGTTGTAGAGAAATGTGTAGAGTGTGTGTGTTCTATCTCCCAGATTGGCCTCTAACATAAACACCCGTGTACTTTTGACAGGTAAACAACGATTTGTCCCTTAGTGCATATAAGTCACACCATTTTATGGCATCACTGTAATAGGCCAAATGTGAACTGAAAGGCAAAAGGCAGAACCTGGAGCCGTCTGTGGCCGTGCGGATGTGTGCATGAGATAGCGAGGGATTATCAGAAAATGTATTCGTACTAACAATAAAATCAATTCCTAACATTTCCAAATTTTGCATATTCTACCTTTCAATTTTAAATACTTTGATCTCTCAACCAATGCATGGGGTTTCATTATAGATACAACATTAAAGTACAAATGATAAACAAAAATGCATATTGGTCTTAGTTAATTTGCCTAACTTGGATTTGATACTTAGTGTTTGAGCGACAGTTCCTCATCTTCTTCTTCCTCATCTTCTTTGTCCGTGTGAAACGAACCTGTACACTCCGACTTCCGACATGTAGGGGATGAGAGCTCTTTTCAGATCGTGCAAATATGGGCATCCTCTTGAGCGTGGTGGCTTTTTCAGATTGTGCAAGTATTTTCAGCGGTAAGTGAGAAATACTTTTTATCATGGTTTATTACAGTCTGTTTTTAGTTGTGGTTTTTGCTATCCCAATTTTCTTGAAATATTTTCTATATACGTTGTGTTGTCAGTGATGCCTTGTCAGAGGAACCAGGACTGCGGAAGAAAAAGAGAAGTATTTAAGAATTTCAAACATACATGTAATATATATATCCTCCACTAGATGGACACAAAGAACATGTTTTAGGTTCACTCAGGTTCACTACTTATATATCACCGTCTTTAGAACACATTGAAAGCAGCTGTTTGTTCAGCATTAAAGCCATTTTCTATTTACCAAACCATAACTCCGCTGTCATGCTCTTCCAGTTTGTATGTAAGCGGATCGTTCTAATATGTCTAAGCTGTGTCAGTCAGAGTGGTCTCAGGCTACACACTGTTGCGCTATTGAGAGAGACTACTCCCGGGATCTCGTTTCTCAGTGATAAGAGGCCGAGAGGAGTCGTTGGCATGGGCCCAGAGGTTTTTGGCTGCTGCGTGCCGACATTCCACAGGCCACGGCTGCGAGAATACAACATATCACCACTTTTAACAGTACAACATTCAAGTAGAACCTCCTTCATACTCGTAATTCCTTCATCAGATAACAACTCCTCTCTCTGTTTTGACTTTTCTCGACCTGGCACTCTCTTGTCTCTCTCCTGTTTTACTTTTGACTCTTTCTGTGTAATCCTTGGCCATGGAAAGTGACCCCCCACTCACACATAGACACTCAACTTGCTTCAAGTCCAAGTTCAACTGCCTCTGACATCATGTCTGGTTGCTGTAGGCAACCAGACAGCCTGGACTTGACTGCAAGCTTAGACCAATTCCCTCTTTTTTCTCTCTTTACGTCTATTGCTCCTTGTTTTTTTTTGAAAGAGAACAACTGTCTCCCTTGGTTTGCTTGCATTTACCACAGCTCACCAGCAGAGAGCTCCTGATTCCAGCTTTTGCATGCTTATTTCTCTTTCTGCCTTTAGTTGAGAGCCAGCTGTGAGGCAGACTGGGCATTCGTCTGCACTCTCCATATGCCAGACAACAGCAGGATGAGCCGAGACCTCAAATACTCACCGTGGCTGTAACTGACCAACCAGACTAACTTATACAGAAAGCGATAAAAACGCACCAGTTAATTCGGCATAATTTTACCATGAGTAGTCGTAAATGTTCGACAGTATGTGTGTGCGCCTGGATGTGTTTCGTGCCAGCTACATCTGTGGCGAGAGGTGCAGGTGGGAGCCCAAAAGGACATGATGGAGCACTGGGACTAATCCCCTAGAGGGACTGCGGAGGGGGGCTAAATCGAGGAGGAATGCTGATTGCTTCCATGTGTTGGGACGACACAAGAGCTAAGTTGGCTTCAGGCAGGTGTGGTTAGCCCCTAATGAGAAAAGTTGTGTTGGTGATGGAGAAGGCCGAAGGGCCAAGATATTGCAATCCAGTGGTAAAGCTCAGTCAAAGCTGTAACCACAATGTAGCGAACCGCTGACTTCAATGGGAGCACAGATACATTTGGTTCCCTCAGATAAATCACCGGTCCTGAAGCTAAAACAAACTGGGAACACATCATTTTAGGCGACTGCTGTAGAACACACACTGTAAACCAATACTGAATTTAACAGGCACAATACACAGGCAACACCAAAACGCCTCTAACAAATTAATATTACATCATTTGGTGAAAGTTTATCACAGTTTATTTTAGATTGGATTTCAGATATTAGATTATTCAGATTAATTCTCATTGAGGAAAATGTTAAAAGCTGTAGTGTTGCCATTGTATCATCACAAGTTTATCCCTTAAGGCAGGTTGTGTGTATGTATGTATGTGTTGTGCAGTGGAAGATGAAAAATTGGGAATAAAAGACAAAAAAATGGCAGGCGGGTAAGATGGATGGTGGGTGTTAATTAAATGTTCATGTTGGCGGGGTACCTGAGTCTGCTGGGGTATATTCAGAAAGTTGTCCCGTGTTCCGATGCCGACAAACCGGTTGGGAGTTGTGGAGCCTGGCGTGGAGTATGCTATAAACAAAGAGAGAAGTGTGTACATGCTTTTACACACAGATACACACGGAGCTCTGAGCTGATCCTGGTATTCTGTTTGGACTTGGCTCGATATCAGATTAAATCTGTCAAAGTCATGGGCACTGAAGCCCCATTCATAATTTGCTCAGGATTATGAGCCGGTTAATAGGAGTATACCTTTTTCTTTTTATAAATGACTGAATAGAGATTCTCTGTATAGAAAGTAAAACATAATCATCCACAAAGAGGAACATGTTGCTTTTACAGAGTGAACATTTAGCAATGCCCCAGGATCAAATTTAGGGCAGTTGTGCTATCTGGACTCCAAAATGGCAGCTGAGATCAGTAATGTTCGGTGAATGAAATGTATGACAAAACCAATAAGAAAAAAGAAAACAACTAACAAATGTGAGTTGTCATAGTAATACATACAGTGATCTATGTACATGTCTGTGCAAGCTTGGAAAAAGCAAAACCAAGAAAAGTGGTGTAACAGCCACAGCCACAAAGAACTGATGGTAAGCAGCATATGTATACATGTCATTTAATAAATGTATAAAAGGTAGAAATCTTGACAGAACAGCAAGAGCAGAAAAAACGTCAAAACCAAAAAAGGAGAAGGTGACCCGGCGGCTCCGTCCAAAGCCCCATGGCGGTGGTCACTCCCATGACCCGACTCTTGCACTGCACCGGTCTGGTGGAGACACAGCCCCCCCACTCCCCACAACACCCTGTCTCTCACACCTGCAGAACATGCTTTCATATTTTGATCTGCCTTCTTTAATCTATGACAACATTTTAATTGCACATATAATTGTTTCTACGTTGTTAATATTTAATTGGTATGAGACTTGAGTGGTAGTGACAAGGGAATTTGATCATGTTGAGAAAAATATTTTTGGAGTCCACGCCAACTGCTCTAATTTTGTTCCTTTGAAAAGAAGAAAAAAGTCTAAGCTAAACAGAAATATAGGCAAGAAACACAAAGGAGTTAAGACTACATACACCAACTAGGTTTGAAAATGGGGATATATTGAAAATAGGGAAGTCTAAGTTTAAGAAAGATTTGCAGCTAAAGAGGCAACATGCTCAAGCCCTGCCGTGCTCCTGTGGTTATGCAAAGACGCTATTAAGTCCAAGACCAGAGAAAGTGACAAAATGAAAAATAGACAAATTTAAGTGAAGCTGATGTTTTGTAAAGAAATGAAGGAGGAAAGAGTGATAGAAAGGATAGACAGAGCATGTGGATCTCTGGTTTGGCATAGGCGTGGTTACTGGCTTGACTAAATCTTTGTTTTTGTACAGCCTATGAGTCCTAATTCATATTGAAAATGGGTAGTGCTAGTGTGTACAATTTTGTTTTTAACACTAGCTGCAAAGCTAGCCAGGGTTGAGAGAAGCACCCCTAAAGTCTATGGGGCAATCACAGGGGTTTGTGGATGGGAGTAGGGGTGACTTACACGGAGATGAGGGTGAGCTGAGTCCACCATCAGTGTGCGTGCTGAGACTTTTAGAGTCGGGCATGGGGAGGGGCACAGGGCGCGCCACAGGGGGAGGAGGGGGCAGCAGGAAGGAGCCCGGCATTTTGCTCTGGCCACCTCCATTCGGCTGCAGATGGATCATACAGACAGGGTGAGCATGGCACCCCAGGATTATGTACAGAGAGGAACCAACATAAAGTCACATGCAAGAGCCGTTAAATACAGTATCTCCATATGTTCGAAACATACAGAAGTAGAAGCCACACAAAAATATTATAGAACAGTCTGTTGTATTTCAAGACATGGGCGATGGGAAAGATGATGGGATTTTGTTGTGCAGTGTGCTAAAACAACTTGTGGGTATGGAAACAAAGAAGAGGATGGATTTGTTTTCAGTATAGGTTTACAGTGGTCTTGCAGCTGTCAACTAAGTGAATGTGTCCATCATATTCAATGCAAAGCACAATTTCCTAGCAGCTTTTTCATAAACTTACTTATATCACAACCTCAAGAAGTATTTTCTGTGCTTCCAACACAAATACATCCGCAAGTGACAAATACATAAAGCATTTGCATTCCAGTAGATTTTCCTGGAGGTGTATTTGAATTTTTGGAGCTTACCTGAGCACCAGGCTGTCCTGGGCTGTCGGTGCACACAAACTGCACAAACTCCTTAAGTGGGTCCTGGTGGTGGTGGTAGCGGATGGTGGGGTGGGTGAAGTATGGGCTGGACTGCTGGATGATGGAGGAGGAGGGGAAGTGCAGAGCGGAGGCTGAGGCACGAGGACTTCCTGATTGGACCGGGCAAGAAAAAGAAAGAGTAAGTCGAGTGCAGTCCATTATTGGTATTATACACACACAATAAAAATACATAAAACATGTATGTTTTTAGAAGAGATAAAATAATGTTGGGAATGTGCCAAACATTACAGGAGGGCAAGATTAATCACAACTGAATTGAAATCACCATTTTGGTGACCACATTAAGTCATTTGGAATGGAAGATTTACAAAAGGAATACATATCTTTAAACACAGTTGCATTACAGAATATAGCTTGTTTTTCTATTGAATTTGATTTCATGTTCCATTGGAAAATCTTCTCAAAGTCAATGAAAATATTATTAATATAAATGTTCCATTAATATGAAGGGAGTCTTGACCTCTATCTATATGATGTTTTGATCAGCTAATGAATAAATGTATTGTTTTTCTTTATAAAATTCAACAGACAAAGTTTGAAGATTTTCAGCTAAGACGCAATTGAATTGTTGTCATAAAATGCCCTTTGATATTTTGCCAAAACCGTGCAGCCTCACATTACTGTGCTTAAGCTGGAGTACCTAACTTTGAAACCACAAAAAATAACTATGTGATAAAAATCCATTTAGATCCATTCAGATCAGCTTTTTCAAAAAGCTCAGCCAATCACCAGTCAGTATGAAAAAAAGGTTTCTACAAAGATAGGGACAGCGCATTGTGGTCTGATTTGTTTGTTGGGGCAAACAACATGTATTTATAAAACAAAAACAGTTAGGTAGTCCAGCTTTACAAATGAATACAAACTCTGTTATGGCTCACACAACACACAACACAGAAACTTCAGTCTGCGGCCGAAAGCTGCAGTTCACTCCCAGCAGACCACAGACCGCCTCTCGGTGACAGTAAACGACTCTGGCATATCTCTGCGGTCTGGATCATTTGGCACTAAACAAAAAGCTAAGCTGCTAGGTGAGGAGAGCCGAGCAAACAAGCATCTGCGAGTTTGTCTGTCACTAATACGCTATACATGCAAGGTGGTCAGACTTTTCACTTTTTTGCAATTCATGTCATTGAGACAATATGGACGTAATGATTCTTGAGTGTTTTGTTCTAAATCTGTGTGAATGTGCTTGTCTTTTGCAGCCAAACTCTTATATCATTTGTATGTGTGTACAAATGTTGCCACAATGGTGCACTCTTCAGACAAGAAGAATCAGACAATCATTTTGGCAGCTCTCCACACGGATCCACAGCCAACAACAGACCATAAAACACTCCACAGCCGACATTGAAACGCTAAACTCAAAAGGCTGGAGCAGGCAAACAGCCACAGTTTCATTTACCTCACATCTCATGTCTACCTCCAACGTTCTTTTCCCTCCCTGATTTCTCCATCCTACCCAGTCTCTGTATATAAAACAGCCCTCCAAGGGACATTCTTCATGGATGGCAGCCATGTTAGCTAAGAAAGCTCTGTGCCAGACACTACACATGCGCACTCTAACACAAAATAATCTATTCTGGTTTCATTACCAGTACATAGAGTTTCCAGAATTTTGTTGGTGATTAGCAAATGATTGCTTGCTTTAAATTTGTATAACAATTCAACAAAGTGGTCAGATGAGGCACAAATCTGGCCTGGATATTATGTTGGGAAGTTGAATTCAATAAATTTGGATGCAGAGGGCAATGAGTCTGAATGACCTTTATGTAAGCGTTGGCTTCGGACCAAATTAGCCCGTTGAGAGACGAATGGAATTAGAGGCAGACAGGCAAAGAGAGGGTACTTCATGGCTTTGAAAAGTGAGATCAGCCCAGAGGGACACATTGGCAAACTTAAGACGTCTGAGATTCTGGGAATACCCCAACTACAGATTGTGACACAGTGATGAGAATCCCATCAGGCGACTAAGTATATGAATGACCGTATAAGAAAATATATATTAGGAGCTGTGCTTCGTGTGACCACAATGTGTATAGATAATGTTTTTAATACAGCAGTACAGTCTCATACCAACTGATGTTCAAGGTGTGTTTTCAAGACAATACAAAAAAGCATGACATTTTATCAGTCACAAAGACATGATGCAGCAATGATATCATGCAATGACATTATTAACATAAACAGGCACAAAGATGGATGGAAAAAGCTGAAAGAGAGAGAGAGAAAATTTTGCCAAGCCATGATGATACTGAACAGATGAAGCTCTTCGTGTTTCCTCAGTACGATTCCAAAACCACCAGGTCACTTGGTTGAAATGCAATTTAAAGCAATGGTTGGTCGTATTTGTTGAACAAATTGAGATCATGTCTGACACTCCCTTTTCTTCTCTCTCTTTTTCAAGGTCTCTCCATAGAGGCTTGGGGTCGCCGTGCATCCGTCTCACCTGGTCTCACTCCTGCCAACACAGGCAGCGGGTGGTGTGTGAATGCCATGCGGGGGGACCTCGTCTGGGAAGTCAGGGCGTTGAAATCAAACTTCCCCGGCTTCTTAAGTGAACCGGGCGAGGACAATCCTGGCGGAAAAAATGGGATCAACAAAAAAGTGGAGGGAGAGGGAGGAAAAGAGAGAGGTGGTTTTAATTAACAATTTGTTTTTTTTGTTTTTTTTATATAAATTTGCGCAAGGGGACTTGAACCAATATGATTTTGATCTTGTTGAGAGGTTGGTGGCAGTACTTTGGTAATGGTTGTTTGTCAAACTATTTATAGATTAAATATAGGCCTGGCGTCTTTATTGTTGATGTCGACCAAACATTTTATTTGTCGAATTCACTGGAATCAAAAGCAACAGACCCGTGAAGACTTTGGCATTTACTTCATAAACAGCCTGATAAATCTATTAATAGCTCTTATTTAAAGCTATCAGGGTTTAGTTGTTTAGTAAGTGATTTTACTTAAATAACATAGATTTCTATGGTAAAAAAAAAATGGCAGATTAAGGAGAAAATTGGATGAAGGATTTACTTAGATATTCAAGCCAAATCAAACTTGTGTGCCTAAATGGGAGGTTTTGGCATGAAAATAAAGACAGGTAATAGTTTTCAGAGATTTTGGGCATGTCTTCAGTAATGTAAGCAATTCTTTGGTTGATTACAGCCCTAATATTATTGTGTGATGCCAAAGTCTTGTAAGTAAAGTTTAGGTCTGTATCATTAGGTACACAATAATAGTTTTAAGAGCTTTTGTCACGCCTACTTTCTAATCAATCGACTGGGCTTTAGTTCACTGCGGCTCTAAAATGAAACAATACCACGACTCTGTAAATAAACTTGAATGCTGGCCTGACTACATTACACCTCTATGTGCCACAGTATGTTTTGAAACTCATCTCAGCTTCTCTCTCTCTTTCAGGTGCCAACTCTGGGCCGTCTGTGTACAAGCGCGGCCACCACGCAGCCACAGGCAGCTACTTGTGGTCTGGTTTCAGCAAAAGGCTGTCGGGCTGGCTGCACAAGAAGAAGGCTTCATTCACAAATAGCACACTTTGCACAGTATGGACACGCAGCTGCTGAGTGCGAAAGACAAGCAGACGGACAGAGAGAGGAGACAGAGGGAGAGGGAACGAGAGAGGCGAGAACAACGTGGGAGACATGAAAATATGCGAGCAGGCGAGGGAGCAAAGCAGAACCTGTGAAAAATGCAGCAACGTCTTGTTTTGCAAAGCATTGCGTTGACGACTTGTATGAAATTGGGATGTCATAATGTTAAATATGGTTATTATCTCTCACTCTCACACACGCTTGATGTCAGAGCACACTCAAAGCACAGCCGCACATTTTAATCAGAAAACCAAACATGAAATTGCACTAATAAAAAACAAATGACCCTTTACACCACTGAGTTTGTCTTTAATCTTCCTATAAGTGAGTAATTTGATCATGCGTTCCTTGGAAACTTTTTTAGACTGTTGTTTTGTAGTCTATTTCTGCCCCCCTCCACATCAAACAAGGCATTAAATACGATTGGTACTCATTTCTCCAGCTGGAGATGTGTGAAAGTCTATGGGAGTGTGTGGGCGTGCAAAAGCTTCCTTCTCTGTGTGAAAGAGTTAAGTCTCTAGCAGGTGGGAGTGAATATGTGTGAACCATTTATGTCTTTAGCAGACATATATTCCATTTTCCCCCAACTGTAGCGAAAGTCTGGGGGCGTATTGTACTGTCAGACAGATTCCAAGCATGAAGACAACCTCGAACCCACTTGTGACACCAAGAGTTAGCACTGATCACTGACATCGTCACACCAGGCGTAAACAGGGAGTGCGATTGGTGTGCAGTGACTTAGAATGAGGATATGGCTGGAGGGAAATGCTCACACAGGGTCAGGACAGGGATTAGCTGCCAATTTACATAATTATCATTTGTCAAAATATGCATAAATATTGTGCGTGGCTTTATTGCTATAAATATTTCAATTTGCCAGCAACGCGAATCTACAAAGGTCATTTTCTCCCAACAGAAAGTGAAATGTTTTCTACTGACACTCGGGCTTACTCAAAACTTGCTTTTAATTTTTATTCATTATAATAATAATAATAATTAAAAAATGCTTAGTTTACTTGCAAAAATGTGCAAATCTTTGTACTGTAAGTAGGTTGGATGATTTGCAGCTGCAGATCATCAGCTTTTCAGAACCTCCTCTTGGTCTTCTTGGTATTATGTTTTCACTTTTTAAATGTAAATATTGTAAAATGTGTTCAACTATTTTTTATGCACAATCTTACACTTAATTTATGAATGTAAATAAATACAACAAGCATTACTATTTTGTCCCATTTCTTACATACTTCTGATATGATCCAATGAGCTGAACGACTCCAGTCAGGAAACATCACATTTTGACATCTGTTAGTGAGAGCATGCTGTAACTCTCACTAAGGGAATGTGTAAGACAATATCTGATGGAGTTACTGAGCATGCGAGTGTGTGTGTGTGTGTGTGTGTGTGTGTGTGTCACAACTGCACTGCTTCCTCTTCTGGCAAGCCTCCGTCTTTCACTGGCAACCAATCAAGCACTCCCTTGATGACCCTTCTGTCTCTTTGCACTAACAGGCCTACCACCAGATGCGCCTCTGAAGCAGAGGTTCACACACACAACGAAAGAAAGACAGAGCGAAGAGAGGTCTGAACTAGTGAGGAGAAGTCAGGGAATCCTCTTGGCTGAACTGATTGAAACCAGACATGGAAGCGCAGCCATAAACCTCTATGGGCCTGTAACATTTAACTCAAAGCACTAAGCGTGTCCCCCAACACCACAAGTCCCCCGTGTCTCAGGAAATTTCACAATCATTTGGAACTAATATGAAATCATGGGTCTTTCACTTGCCTCCACTCACCTCCCCCCACCCCTTCTGCAGCCCCTGTGGAGCAGATGTCTCCTGCATCCTGGTGGATCCCAAGGCTACTCACACACAGAAACACCATCTGGGACAATGCTTCAGCTGTGGACGTATGTGTGTGTGCGTGTGTGTGTGTGTGTGTGTGCACTGTTTGTGTAATTCATATGTATGAATGCATCTTAATACTATGCACTTGTGTTTGCATGTGCCCTGAGCAGACTAGATGCACCTGTGTGAGGTGTCTTTTGGTTGGTGTGTGCGAGTGGTTGCCCACCTGGACAGGGAATTCCCTCATGAGTTTAGTCTATGGCAGGTGGGATCCTTCAGAACACTCACACACAAAACTAGGGAATATTCTAACATATTTGGCCTCAAGAGACTTTCCAGGACTTTTGTAAAAATGTGTAGGTATAGTTGGTGGGTGAGATCACTTTCTATAATATTAAACATATTTTTTTCACAGGCTGAGCAATGCTAATTGCTTTGTTGTGGTAATAGATGTAACAGTGTGTTTTGAGAGCAAGTAGTTTAACAACCTAGCTGTAATTGATGGCTTTTAAGCACTTTTGGTATTAACAAATTAGACAAGTTCAAAAGCAACAAAGTAAGATTTATTCTTTGACTAGGGCTGCTTGTATATTGAGAAAGAGTTTACATTCAGCTATATTTATTTTATTTAGATTTGGACATAACATTGTATCTTGTGAGACACAAAGTACAAATCAATATTGGCCTTTTCAGATCCAAAATGTTAATGCAGATGTACTGTATAATTCATAACAATAACGATGGGCATGATGGCCACATTATTTGCATTAAAATACAATGTTAGCATCACATGAGGGTTGTAAGTTTCTTTGGTAAAATCCAGCTTTGGTCATTGTCTTCACCCCAGTACAGTAGTTGGACCCTGTCATTCAGAGCTGGAGGAGCAGCATGTGCTTGTGTTCTCTAAATGTAGATAAAGCTACAACAGTTTGGATTGTATTTGTAGTAACTTTACAAAACCAGTAAGAGACAAATTTACTGTATACATATACACTTTATATGTACTCTATGTATGAACTAAATGTCTGTTCAGTCCTTTTTCTATTCTATTCTTTTTCTATTCTTGAAAAGTCAAAGATTGAGATACAAGCGCTTTTAGACAGAATTGGTAGGATAAAAATAAAAAAACATTCAAAAAATTGTATCGTGACAAGAGTTCAAATGTTGTGTTAGCAAAGCAGAACATAACTACTCTAATGGAGAAACACCCATCACGAGTCTTGTGCAGTGAGTGAAAAGACTACTGTGAGGCTGTGGAGCGGTACTCAGCCGAAGGACCTCTGATGAGCAGCCTCTTAATTACATTTACAGCTAAGTGGAGCAGGGGAGGCACTGCTGAGATTCCAAACCAACTCACCCTTTCTTTCATTAGCCCTCAGCCTGTGCGCATGCATCAGCCTCCGTCTTCCCTCATTTACCTCCTACCTTTTCCACATTCCTGCCTTGCTTTCTGTATCTCTCATCACTGACATGACCAGCCCCCTCCCTTGAGTGCTTCCTGCTGTACATGTTTTCAATTAGACAGTCGGGAGGCAGGGGTGGGGCCTGAACCGTTAGAGGTAGGAGCAGGGTTTTTTACACCTTTGATCCACAGACTGTAAGCATCTTAATGAGGGATTTGAAGCACAGGGCAGCGCCTAAACACCTGCAGGGGAGGGGAGCGAGATAAGCATGTGTGTTTTCTTGTGTGAATCTCTGCATATCAGGGGCTGTCATAGCGTGTGCATATTACAGTGCATGGACATGAGGCCAGGGTAAATGAATTGGCCTGGGTCGGTCTGAGTGACTGCTGAGGGTGTGAAAGGAGAGAGGCATAATGCACACGACATGTGCATGGGCCTGCTGGTGTTGTCAATGTCAGCTCTGTGACATCTGTCTGCAAAAGTAATGCTAAAAACAGCTTAATACATGCAAAGCAATCAACTTGACATATGGTCTATACTGGAGTGATTGCTTATGACACCTCCAATACAAAGTCTATTGATACAGTCTGCATGCCATTCATTCATACATATTGTGCACATAGTGAAATGGACTTTGTAATGATCAAGATACATGAGTGTAATCAATGCTCTAACCATGGTACGGAAACTGCACGCCATCATTTTCATGTTTTATCTTCCTCTCTTGCACACTCGCCAAATGGTGCTGCACTGAAAGTCAAGAAAGGTATTGTTAACACTGAGGCAGGGTCAGCATGGAGAAGGAGAGAGATTGAACAGAAAGAAATAGAAAGAAAATACATGGCTGGCGCAGTGACAAGAGCTCTGGTGTGTGCTGTCTGGTGCACACTGGAGTAGTCTTGCATAGTTTTTCCAATGTGGTTTTACTGCAAATGGCAAATAAATACTTGTCTCTTGAATATGTGAGTGTATTTGTGCTTTACTAAGAAAAAGGAGGAATGTATGTCTATATATCTAATTGAAGAAGGTTTGTATATATGTTAAATGTTAATTTTTTTTGTCTGCTAATAAAAAAAAATAGGAGGAACAAAAAGGAGGAACAAATCACGTGGAATCATATTGCCATCGGATTTCTAGATTTGAGAAGTGAGGGCATCTCTGGTGTGTGTGACAAACTAGCTATTATTTAAAATGGGCTTATAAATGGGTACATAACGATTAAATATTCAAGCATCATCAGTCTCTCTCTCTCTCTCTCTCTCTCACACACACACACACACACACACACACACACACACACACACACACACACACACACACATACATATGTATATACACACACATGCACATAGTTTATGGGGAAAAAGCAGAGAAATCATAAGCCCTTTACAAACAGCATACGCAGAGAATAAACATGTGGATCCGGATCGTCTCCGGCTCTGTCCTAAACATACAGCACATGACAGTAAAGTCTGTGTAACTTCAGAATTTTGTATCTGAACGCAGTGGAACGAAGAGGGGGAGTGAGGACTCATCACCACAACAATTGTCAACTCAAAGCAGCATAAATGCCAATTTCTTCACTATACGTTTCAAACCTGATGTCCAATGTGAAATAAAACCATGTGAGTGAGCACATGGAGCTGTTATGGGTTGTGAAGTCCATTGGTGGCATACGCTGTGTTTGTAAAAGGCTATATTGTAGTTTGTGGTTAATGAGAAATGGAACATGCACGTTGAGATGGCAACAGACGTTGTGGGTTATAAGTTTAAGTACCTGCGTCCATGTCATTAGGCCACACGCTGGACTGAGAGGAGCTGGCAGCAGGGGAGCGTCCAGGGTAGAAGACGTCGTCTGTGGGGCTTTCCATTTCACTGTCGTCCAAAGACTTTCTCTTGGTGGAGCTTATACCAAAGAAAGAAAAAAGTTTGAATTTAAAAATTTAAAAAAATATTCCCCAATAATGACACATGCACCAGTTAAAACAACATTGAGAAATAGGCAAAACAAAAAAAAGTCAGAAAGGGAGGAGTGCCGCATTAAACAGGAAAGTGTCTGACGTTAGGAGAGTTTTTGTGTTCTGTGTTTGTAACTACCTCCTGGGAAGATTTGCGTACAACTCCACCTCAGACCTACAGTGGCAGCAGACGACAGAAGTGAATAAAGAGAGAGTAAGAAAGGAGAAAAGAGCACGTTGATAAATCCGTTAACAAGAGGACACACACAAACATGCACAAGAAGTGTAAGCTCTAAGTATGCAGATGAACTTTAGTACCAGATGCCATTCATAGTAACAAACCTCAGTGAAACAACATTCTTTGCCAGAAAACTAATTCTTGCACTACAAACCAATATACTGTTGGCAGATATTGCTGTGATTTCACACTTTCCTTTTGTATGCCCTTGTCTTCACAGAGAATCACATTTGGATTGCAAGGCTATTGCCACATGGTGACTTAAGCACAAACATAACAAACACAGCAGTGTCTTCTATGACTTTCATTCTACATTGTCACATACATTACATACTCTTAACCATTGGACTGAATTACCTGGTTGAGGGAGGGGAGGTGAGGGAGCGACGACCCAAAGCCACTTGATTGATGTTGTAGTAGCTAGGACTACTGTCCAGGTCAGCCAAGGAGAAGTTGGGACCTGACGCTGTGGCTACAGGAGCTGTTGGGAAAAACAAACACAGGTGGTCTTCACTTGTGCATTTGTTTGTGTGTGTGGCTGTGTGTGTGGGGGGGGCACTTACTTTGTGACACTCTGACAAGTTCTGCCACGTTCCACACTCCTGAAGTCACAAAACAATCCTGAAAACTAAGGTGTCCTGCACAGAAACATAATCATAAACACGGTCACATCTTGAATTCAGGGCCTATGATTAAATGAAAATGAATGAAAACCCTGAAACCCTTTGAGAGTTTGGCCATCTGCAACTATGTTTGTGGATCAACATCTGGGTGATTGTGTTTGCTAATTGGATCTATAATTGGAATATGTTAGGGCCGATAAGCATGATGGAATCAATTCTAGTATGCTAATCTGACAGTGTTTGGACATGGCTGAGCGAGAGGGCTTACCGTTAGGTGGCGGTTTGATGTCTGTGTCTCCCTGTTGGCTGGAGCTGTCTGATTGTCCAGATTCTGCAGAAACACAAAGAATAAGAAATAAGGAATAAGTGTGTGTAAAACCACATAATAAAAGTTGTACATAATACGTGTATAGTGTTACCGTGGGGTGTGTGAGTGGGTTTATGAGGCTCATGCAGTATGTGCCGGTGTATGGTGTACATCTTGTGTGTATCTCTGTGAATTCACACATTTTTGGGTGACAGCATGTATCCAAGCGTGTTATTCTCAACACTGTCTGTCCTTCTTGACTTAAGGTGTCTTAATTTACAGAGTACAGCTATGCCATTTAGTATCTCACCAGGCAATCATATCCCTCTTCCTAATCCTATTTAATACCTTCTTGCTGGTAGGGATTTAGTCCTTGTAAACAGAGCACCTTGCGCATCAACACACGTATGAACACACACCCACACAACCACACTCAATCTGTTTTTTCTTGTAAATTTAGTTTCATACTTAATACATGATGTAATCCCAGCATGGACACACAAATAAACTCAACACACCAGGGCCTCATAAGCAGCTGAACTGAAAAGCCCTTGGGGATTTCTTCTAAAAAACATAACCAAGTGTTCACACATCATCAGCTTGAGCCTTGTTTTTACACGCACAATATCCTCCAACTTTACCACGTTATGCAAGCGCATAACGCTCAGTCATGGATCAGTCAGTCAAAAGAGCATTGCTGATGTGTGAAAGACAGTGTGAACTTTGCAAATTGGCCTAAAGTTTATGGGTATTCCATTGGTCAGGCTAATAGCTAATAGCAACTTGTAGCCACGATTGTGTAATAGCCGTTTACATTCATTTTTTTGGGTAACCCAGGAGACTATGCCAGCAGCACTTGCCTTGCAGCCACACTAAGCCACAGATTACTGAGCAGAAACAAAAACAGACCTGTCTCTGCCTACGAAGAAGTGCTTATCCAGCAAGAGAGAGGCAAGATACACGGCCGTACGAGTGAAAGAGCTCACAACTGCAAGGGAGATTCCCATTCCCGGCTTTCCTCCTGCTGAATGTCTCGATTTCTCCGTTTCTCACTCACCGACTGTAATCCTGGCAGCCATCTTAGAGCTTGGCAGCCATCTTAGTTTTGGCTGTAGAGTTGCATTCCAGTTATCTGACAGTACACGCTCCAAACATATGAAGCTACACCTCACGGCGCTTGCACCCAGACACTCTAGTGCACTGACCAGGGGAATTGCATACGATGGCCAATCAGAGCTGTTGGGTAAATAGCCTGACTTCACAAGACTTACTACAGCCGTGTAGTATTTCACTCCAGGGTTGTATGAGACTCATCATGGGTATTTCTGTCACAGACATATCCAGCATATGGGTCATGAAGTTCATTACAGGTATGTATAGGTGTCATAGAAGATCAAAGTATTCTCATATTCATCTTATGGTATAACATGTTCTAACCTGAAAGGAGACTATAGGTCTAATATAAGGTGCAACTGTTGTTCTAATCTTCTTTGTGTTGGCCTAATGTGACCGGATTTTTTCATGACGACATACAAACTACCAACATATTAAAAGCTAAATATTTCAAATTTCAGAGGTAGAGCCTCAAGCCGGATGTGTAAAAGCAAAGGGACATTTTTAGTTGATGGGAACATGACACTTCAAATGTTGCACCTGGCACTCAACAAGTCCAGAGCTGGATTTTGCACAACATACAAATGACACAGAGAGGTAAGAAAAACACAAGACAATTTAAGACAATAATCACCACAATAAATAAACATGCAATAGGTACAAGTGGTTGACAACATTTGATATAAGAACAGATATATATATTTATTCTACTAAATTATACATTTCTCCCAGAAAGAGTTTTGTGGGAATAAAATCTTGAAAACAAACAGTAACAATTGACATGGGTTGAGAGGGTAGTGCTCTCTTTTTCACTTTTCTGTCTGAAAAAGTCAATCTAAAGATGTGACAAAGGCCTCAGTGATAGGAGACAACTGTTGTCAGTGCAAAGAACGAGCTAGATGGACTTTGTTACATATATTGTTTGTGGTTTGAAAGTCAGCTATACCCCAACTTTATAGATCCAACTAAAAAGTGACACTGCTACTTATTTGTTTTAGACATTGCTCTGAAGTATTTATAACCCAGAGCAATATATTTAACTATTTTATGAAAGATGTCGCATACTTGGCCTTTGTATCACATTGTGCAAATCAGTGCACAGAAGAGCTGAGGAGAGTGCTGGGATGGACTCGGGAGCTGCTTGTTGGTTATCGTGGTGCTGCCAGCTCGCCGACACTGCCTCCCCCTGCCTTCCCCTGCCTCTGTAGCGCACATCCAGCCTTATCTTCCAACTGCAGTCCCCTAAAGCCCTCCCTCCAGCGAGCCCCGGATGCCCCTCCACCTTCAACCCTGCAGCCACCCAAACAGAACCCAAAACAGCTCCAATGTAGCATCTTTGCTTTTCAATGTCATTTGGGTATTTATGTGTATATTTGTATAATGTCACTCAATATTATTGTTAGAGAGGTATGCCCTTTCCCTTGGTACCAACAGATGTGAAGACTGTTAATTTTATCTGCTCACTGGTAACCCTGTACATCATGTAAATACTGACCTCTTTAAGGCACTTAGAATTGATATACTTTGTCTTCTTTGAGTGCTTCCTATTTCCGTTGCCCTGCACAATACAGAACACTGTAATGTCCCCACCTTGGGATGAAATAAGGTTCTCTTAGTTTAATGTAGAGCAATTTTTTTCATGCCTAACTTATTCTTAGCTTGTCCAAAAGTTGTGCTATAATGTCAAACGTGATAAAACAGAGCACAATGTTTGTTTGTGTAACATCGAGCACACACACAGGCTGTTGGTTCCCAGCGTTTTGGTTCCTTGTTGGAACAAATGTCAACTGTGGAGCCCCCTCCTCCTGCTCCTTCCCCTCTGCTCTCTTCTCCTCCCCAAAACACAGGATAACGCCGTACAGCCTCCCAATTGGGTTTCGCTTAAGAGGTTTATCGGTATGTTGCTAAACATTCTGACCTTTTTTTAATCCTTAATGCGCTTAAAATGTTCCAAACCCTCCTAATCCCCCTGACTATCCCACACAGATGTTCACTCAGCTCTTTTAATGGCTCTTATTTCATTATTATTTTTTATTTAAATATTTATTATTTTTTCCTATTTTTATATTTTTCAATCTTTAAGTGGGGAGATATTTGAGACATAAGGGTTTTCATTTCATATAACACCAAAGGGATACTAAATGTGCCTATGCTTGACTGACTTATTATTACATTTTAAAGTAACTTGATGCAAAACTCAATTTGAGATTTTTATTGAATTGGAAGGATAAGATCTTATCATGTTAAATTCGAGTATACTGCATGAATAAATGTACTATAATGTGACTACACATATATCTGTCTGTATGTAAGTGAATGCATAGACTATAGTACGTATTTGTGTTTGTATGTGTTGCGGTGCCATAGTGCCAGGCAGTGGGGCGGTGTGTGAGGTGGCAGCTCTCTGTGTGTGTGTGTGTGTGTGTGTGTGTGTGTATGTGTGTTTGTGTGCATGGAGCAGGTGTGCAGAGCCGCCCTGCGCAGCTTGTTGCCCATCTGTGCTCCCGTCTGTGTGCCGCCTGCGCCCACGCTTTGCCAACAGCACCACACCACAGCAGAAGACCCAGGAGAGAGCGATGTGGAGACGGACAGAAGAGGAGAGGGAGCAGAGAGGCGAGCAGGAAAATGTGTTGGCCTACTGTCACTTACTGTTATTTTCTCAAGCAGTACTGAGTATAATCTTGAACTTTATATTATTTCCACAACATAGCTAAATATACATCTACTATAATCACAATGTATACATATTATAAATACTCTTGACATTATTTGTGTAGCAACTAACTCCCTCAATCCACTGCTCAATAGTCTGAAATCTTGCTGATGACCCTGTATTACATGTTTATTGTTCAATGTAGAATCATTTGTATTGGTTCTTTGATTTCTGTGTTCTTTGCATGAAGCAGTGTCCGTTTAATCCCATTTCCCTCAGGGGACAATAAAGGTCTATCTATCCATATGTATGTATTTGTATGTAATCTCAGGCAGTGCATGAATACAAGACAGTGCTGAGTGTGTGGAAGGCTGGGCCCCCAGCACAGTTCACAGCCCGGTCTAACAGAGTGTGAAGTTCCCCCCACTGAGCTGATACTGATATAACTGTCCTGTAAGTGGTGTTGACATCAGCATTATTATCCTGTCAACCTTCATCTCCACTCAGCTTAAAGGAGTCAACAGGGGTGGGGGCCCCAGCGTGTTAAGGACCAGTGTCTCTGCTGCAGCCCAAATAAATACATCTGCACAAAGGCCGGAAAGGGAAGGAGAAAGGGAACACAGGGAGGGCATAGGAAGACGGGAGAGGAGGGGCTGGGGGCTCTACAGCGCTAACACACGCACACATACACACACACACACACTCACACACACATCCCTGTCAGTGGAAGGACTGCAGTACGGGGCTTTCACCACCAGGTGGAGATTTTCTGGCATATTCCGAGTATGATGAAATGCAAATAAAGCAGCAAGGCCTTGAGCCAAGCGTCTCCCCCAGCTCAGGCTTCATTCTTAAGGCACAGAAAGAAACACACCAAAAGGCAAAACGCAATCACATAAGGGTGATGTGAGTAAAGTGAAATGAGAAGCAGTAAATGTTATTTTGCAAGGGTGTCTTTCTTTGGTTTTGGTCTCAAGTGATGGATAGTGCCATGAAAGGGGCTGTTAAAAAAAACATGAATGGTGTTATAATGAATAAAACAATGTCATTATTTGGAATATAGAAATAAGATAATAAACAGGGCAGTGGAAGCCTAAATAGCAATATCTCTGTAATCAGGCTGCTGGAGAATCGCAAGTAATCGACATTGCGTATAGATCATGTTGAGACTGAGAGAGTATTGAGGTGGGCTTCAATGAGTTTCTGAACTTTCACACTGACACAAATCCGCAGTGGCTCTTTGTGCAGACTGCTCTAACTTCCTGTGAGGCTTGTGAGGGATGTTTTAAGGTAATACTGTTCAACATTTATAACTCTTAGATCTTGCATACAAATTTCTCATTTAACATCTAACATTCATTAGCTTTTAGTGAAACAGTTTTTCTTGGTAAATGTGATGTTTTCTTGTTCACATTCAGCTATATTCCCGATTTACTTGAGACACATAAAAGTAAGCAAATGTTCACTAATAGAAGGCTTGCGCAGTCGCTTAGCCAAGGACACACTGATAAGAGCGAAAAACATCCTCCACTCACATCCACACAATCAGCCCATGAACGCACAGCTCCGCAGCGATACGGAGCTCTGCCAACTCCTCCAAAAGCACCGCTGAGATAACACCGATAACAAACATTCTCCTGCAGCCAAGTCTCATCCTCCAGAGAAACACTTCAATGAACATTTACAGCAAATGCGGGACTTTATGAACATAACAATACTTTTATATGTCAGAGGGATGGACGCACAGCTCTGCAGAGCAAGAAACCCAATTAGAGAACTTCTTCAAATGTGCTCCTGATAAGTTATGAGGCATAAGAGGGTCATTTTAGCACATAACCAAATAATGAGCATTCTCCTGGGAAGGTATGACTGAAAGCCTTATGTATGATTACAGTCATATATTTAAGAATTCAGTGTGTGTGAACAAGTTATGTTTATTAACTCGACTTTCTGTTTTGTTTGTTGCTCTTTGTGTTATAATTTTGCATTTGACAGTCAGTGTGTTTCCCTGCTGGGCCTTACACAAACAAATGCAAATCAAAGTGAATGGACGCACAATGTCTGTGTGAAGTACAGTGAAAGTAACTTCATGCAGTCAAGTGCCAAGTCACAGAGGGGTGGAAACAATGAGAGGTTTGTGTAAGGTTCAAAATAAAGAATGTCCATATCGGTGGAAAGATTTGGCAAAATATAGGACTTTACTGACAGTATGGCTTATATGTGATGAGATGAGTACATTATACTGTATAGAAAGACAGCAGGAGGCGGAGGATGATCAAAGGGGTCATACTGTCACATTGACAACCTCACATACAAACATGCTCAGAGAGCCTCAGAAGAGCGGAAGGACCTAAACCAAGTGCTGCCAAGTGTTGATCACCTTCGACCTGCTGGCAAAGGGCTCAGAGCCTGTGCCAACCAGACAGCTCAGCACAGGAAGCAGAGTAAACATTAAGTTTGAGCATGCACACTATTGCATGCTCGGATGTACTGTGACACACAAAATCCAATCACAATTATTAAATCCTAAATCCTAAAAACGCTCTGATTCTAAAAGGTCAAGTTAAGGACTAGCATAGGTGCATGTAACCTGGGATTGTAGACAAATGGTCAGTGATGTAACTAAGCTCATCAACATAATTTTGAAGGCATCTTTTGTCCATTGTGCGGTTTACAAGGCCACATCGGGGGAACAGTACGGCAGAGTGAGGTCATATGAGGGAGCTGGAGCCAGGCGCACTAGCCTCAGACAAACCAGTCATATCGATAGTGATGAGCAAACATTTTCCTTATAGTCAAAATAATTTGACCTCCTACAGAAGATTAATTGAAAGAATAATGAGATTCATAATTTAGAAATATTCTTTCAAACAATTTAGTCGTAAAGTGTAAGCAGCATTACCAAAAAGACCAAATGGCAGTCATTATAACCCTCTCAGCAAGGATAGCACTGAACAGCTTGGGGTGAGTACAAACAAG